>BQNB010005796.1:49185-88928 GCA_026074375.1 Tanacetum coccineum | reverse complement strand
CATGTTATGCCTTATTAAAATATTGAGTTGTAAGTCAAAATTATCTGTTTTTTACCTATGCTACTAACCTTGGTACAGACCAGAGAATCAAATGCGTATTTTCTTTTATAAGATATAATTTAACAAGTTTTAAATTTATAAATACTCGTTCACCGATGTCTAAACGCACTAACGAGCAGAGAACCCGGTCATGTGTAATGTAGGATTGGTAAATCCGAGATCATCCCAAGAGCTAAGTTTAGATTAGTTATAATTTGAAATGTCACAGGTTTGAAAATGGTTTTGAATGATTTTGAGAATTAAGACAGAAAGTAAATGCAAAAAAGTAAATTGAGAAGAAGACTACAGAAAGAAAGGCGTGGTAACCTAGTTACTTCATTAGTACTGTATATGACATGTTTCCTAGTGCAGTGTCTAAGTATCATTTTATTAGTGTTCTAAATTGACAGATCTGAATTGACGTTCGAGGTCTGTCCTATACTTCTATGGATCCAAATTGCTCGAAAGTCTCGATGTTAAGGTATCCTGGATGTAGCTATTAAGTACCAACCATCCAAAAGACTTATCTATAACCTAAATAGATTATTAACTCTCTCTGAAAGAGTTCCTGCGCTTCTTTAAGTATTTAGGGTAATTAAGGCGGTGATCAGATCGATTCCTACACTAGGATAGATTCCAACTTATCCTAGTACCTTTGTAATCCTAAGTTCAGCGGTTTGCCTAATAAAAGGACTAACCGGATCCAAACTACCTTTCAATATTGCCAAAACGCAGGGATCTATGACAAGCTATAAGGATATCTAATAAAACGATAATTAAACAGGAAACATTAATCAATACATTAGTAATTACATAACTAGGCCAGCACTAGAAGTGCTTAGCCACTCATGGTAACAGAACAGTAAGAAATAATGGAGGGATTCATTGATCGAAAGCTCATAATTCTTACAGGATTTGTTTATGAATGATTAAATACAAAATAAGTAAAGTGATTTCTCCCTTGGACTTCAGATGGATTTCTTCGACCTTTGGAAGCTTGGTTCGCCCCTTGATGCTGTGGTAGAAGGGTTGATGATGAATATGCAGAATGAGGGCTCTATTTATACTTTTCGAACTTGTTATGGCGTAACCTTTGTGTGTGGTTACACCGTAATCATGCTGATGTGGGCTTCCTTATCGTAGGCAAAATTGATGTCACGGCGTAACTTCAGCGTCCATGTTACACCGTAATGCTGACTCGGATGACTCATCTTTCCAGAATGAGATGTGTTACGGTGTAAACTTTTCAAGTGATTACGCCATAACCTTGGTGATAACCATTCTTGCCTTAATTATGTTATGACGTAACCTTTGCGAGATGGTTACGCCATAAAACATTTTAAAAATCCATATTTGCTCGTTTTTGTGTCCAAATCCCATGTTTCTTGCACAAATGCTCAATTTCTTCCTGAAAACAAGAAATAAGTGATTAAGTACCATTTTCAGGTATTTATGAAATAATTACACGTATTTTGATACCAAAAAGTATTAAATATTTGATGTTATCAAGTACAAATATCACAACGGGACATTTGAAAAAGTTCGAGTCTATTCAATGGCTTAAACCTTGCCAATGCAGTGTTTTCATGTCACATAGGATCTTGTTGCAAGCATTCATTTGCCACTTGTTAATTTAAAGGATTTTACTAATACCATCTGTTAAATAATGCAATCTTGTGTCATTATAACTACAGGGGTTAAAAGTGTCAAGAGTTTAAAGTTGATTTAAGATGCTTGGAAGTTTTTAGCTGAAAGAGACAAGTTCTAAAGAGGAAGGACCTATATGTAACTTTGTGCTATATAAGCACAAGTTATCATCTAGGGTTTGATAGTTGTTGTGGTATTACTTATTCTCTCTTGTTTTTTATCTCTTTGATATTTCATCTATGTATTGAGTTCTTTAAGTTATCATCTCTGATAACTTGTTTGTCTATATTAAGATCAATCTGTTTTGATCTTGTTGAGTGTTGAGTGATTTGTAGTGAGGTTAGATAGGATCCACCTAACAGGGACTATCATTTTGTCTTTGTATTTGTTTTGGTGAGCACATAGTCGTAGACTCATCTTCTTAAAACCTTAAAGTAATAAAAATAGCACAAGGGGAGGTTGGTTGAGTGAAATTAGTGGTTCATTTGAGTGTTCTTGATATTGCTTACATGGTATCAAAGCCAGGTTGCTCTGAATCATGATTTTTAATTTCTAGGGTTTAGAAAATTTAGGGGTTTCTTGATTTAGTGGCTGATTTGCTCAATTGGTTGTTAGATCTCAACGGATGTGTTGTGATCTGTCTATTTGGGTATCGATCTGGTGATTTGGGGGTTTTGATTAATTAGGGTTTCTTGAAACCCTAATTTCATATATTTAGGGCTTTTGGTCTCAATTAGTTTTGGGCCCAATCTTTGCCATTTGTAACCCTTAACTAAGTTAATCAAGCGTGCTGGTGGTTGTTCTTGGTTTTCCGCGATTATATTGCTATGTAAGTTTTTTCTTCCCTTTAAGATTGGTATTTCTTTAGTTGAGAAGGTGAAAACGGGTTGGTTAACTCCTTGACCCTCCAACTTAATTGGTGTGGAAACCTGCTCTTGCTAATCCTAGTCTTCTCAACTGGAATCTTGTAAATCTTGGGTGTGTGTTTAGTATTAAGTTTTGTTTTATGTTGTTTAGAGTGTTGGAGGATAGGATTAGGATAGATTGTGGAGTTGCAACATTGGTTGGTGGTTGTTTATGGCATTATTTGTTGAGTCTGTTTATTCTTGATTTTGTTTGTCTATTAGTCTGTTATTTCTAGTTTTGCTTATTGTTTGTTCTGGTTGATATCATGTTTTTGGTTATTTGTTATTTGCTTCTTTGTCTAATTAGTTGTTTTCCTGTTTGTTGTCTGTTATCATGGCTTGGTGATGTCTCTTTTTTTGCTCTCTGTGTCTGATTGTTAATTTGGATGTTATGTTGGTAATCCTTTTTTATTTTACAATGTTTAGAATTGTGACTAAGAAATAGCTATTGTTTTTGATTTCCTTTTTAAGATTCTTTTCGGTACTGAAATTATAGGAATCTGGTGTGGTGCTAAGGAAATAGCCTTGCATGCTAGAGTAGAAGAATATATAGGTTTATTGACTGGTTTACTTTTTTAAAAGAATCTTTTTGTTTACTAGTGATGTTGCGTTATCTGATCTTATGGGATATATGTAATGCTATGGTCTTCTTTCTTTAACTTGGATTATGACATATTGTTGTTCTCAGTTGTTTATATGGGTTTGGTTTATTAGAAAATGCCTACTTCTGTTTGGAGAATTACAAGAAGAAGAAAACATATGATAAATTTGTTTGGATCTGTTGTGTTTTTATCTTGCTTCAAAAAAAAAATATTTGTTTTTTTATTACAAGGCGGTGGTTTGTTTAGTTCTGAAAAGTAGCAGACTTTATCATGGATTTATTTTTTATATTTTTTATTCTCTATGGATAGGAAATTTGATGCTCTGGACCTAAATTTCCTTAAGTTGTCTTATGAAGTTTAAGTGTAGGGTGATGTTAGTTTAAGAGTTTTATTATTTTTGAATCAACTGCTCATGAAGCGGATTACAGTTCTAATTGTGCCTTGGTTGACTGCTATAAGCCTGTTTTAGAAGTGCTATTCTTATCTAGAGGATCCTCTTCCTGAAATATTGAAAAGATGCATACAATACAGTGTCTAGTGAAGAATCCCATAGAATATTTGAAGGGGTTCCTGAGTTCTCTAGTGTTTATGATGCGGATTGTTAGTAAATGGAGAAAGGAGGTTTTTACAAACCTTCCTAAGCAGAGCTGTTACTAACCGTTGTAGTGTAGTTTAGGCAAGACTCGGAGGGTTTTATTATCGTTCTTAGGGGATAATATTGAGTAGGTTTCGATTTTACATTTACTTGGGTCCCCTAGAGATTGATTGAGGGAAAGAGTTATTTTTTTATTTTTATTTTTTTTAGGGTAGAATGCACAAGGTAAAAATCTCGAAGCAAATTTAGGCATGAGCATCAAGGCATCGGTAAAGCTAATCTCGAAACTCAAATCTCTAAAGATTTCATAGAATTTCTCGATTTGGTCGTTAGCTTTTTCCTTGCGCCTTTCATCATTTCTTCGTGATGGAAATGGAATTGATGCTTTAGGAACTGGAGTAACAACAGGAGCAACATTGGGCTCAGGATTTGGATTACGAGACTGAATTTGAACAACAGGAGGTTGGACGTCTTCGGTGCTTCCGTTATTAGCAGGAGGCATCGTGTCCTTTGTCACCTCAGTGTCATGATTAACTGCTTTCGGTCCTTGGATGGTAACACCACTTCGGGTAGTGATACCTTTTAAATCTTCCTTTGGGTTGGTAACAGTGTTACCAGGAAGAGTTCCAGAACCGGAAGTAGAAGCTGTATTAGCAGTAACAAATTTTGAAAGCATGTCAGTCAAATTTGCCATTTGGGATTGCAGGTTTTGACCTTGGTTTTGCATGTTTCTCAACACTGCATCATTGGCTGTGACATATCTTTCAAAATCTGTTTTTGACACACCGTGTGTCTGAGGAGCAGGTCCTTGATGAGCTACTGGTTGATTAACTACTGGTTGATGAACCGGAGGTCGATAAATCTGACCTTGGTTGAAATTGTTTCCTCTGTTTTGATTGAAGTTATTTCCTCGATTGAAATTGTTTTGATTATTTGCATGAGGATTCTGAACTGGAGGAAAACCAGGAGGTCGAATTTGATTTGAGACCATCGGAGGTCGATAACCAGAATTAGCTTGGTTGAAATTGGCCGCAGCGGCCTGGGACACATACTCTTGGATATTGTCATGGTACATGTTGCTGTTAGTGGCTGGACAGTTTTGATAAGAATGACCTCCCCCACAAGTTACACAACTTTGTTCAACCGCTTTTACGGGGGCGGAAGCTGGGGTTTGGTTCTTTCTATCGAGAATTAATGCCCGAACCATGTCTTTGAGTTCAGCAACATCAGATGAGACTGCTTGGGTGGAAGAGCTTGTACTCATTTTAGCTACAACAGCTTTGTTTCTTGATTGACGTACCTTAGACTTGCTCTCGATGATTTTTAAACATTCTCGAGGCATTTTGTCTAAGAAGTTACCACCGGCAGCAGAGTTCAATGAATCTTGATCATTTGAGTTTAGGGCATTATAGAATGTATCGAGTTGATGCAATTCTGAAAACCCATGATGAGGGCATCCCCTTAAAAGATCATTGAAACGATCCCAAGCCTCATAAAACGTCTCATCAAATTTTTGCTGAAATCTCGTGATTTCATTTCTGAGATTTGTCGTTTTAGAGGGAGGGAAGAATTTGTTAATAAATTTCGAAACAAGATCATCCCATGTTTCAATCGACCGAGGGGGTTCTTTTTCTAGCCATATCCGGGCTGCCCCTTCGAGAGAAAACGGGAAAAGCATAAGTTTAACCGACGTATTTGGTACGTTCGGAATCTTCATCGTAGAAGTGATCTTGTTGAAATAACGGATGTGAGCATGTGGGTCTTCTTTATCATTTCCAAAAAATTGCTTGTTTTGGACAAGATTCAGAAGACCATGCTTGATCTCAAAGTTATTCGCGGTGATTTCCGAAATAACTATCGCATCCTCGTAATTCTCGATGGGTGCTTCGAGCAATTGCGCCATAGTACGATTATCAGCCATCGTAACTATGGGAGGATTATCAGGTTTCTCAAGATTGGATGATTCAACAGAAGGCTGACGGACAGGAGGTTCTGGAACTGAAATACGGGCTTGAGACCGAGTGCGCATGCACAAAATAGAAATATAAAAAGAAAATTTACACTAAAATTTTTTTTTTTTTTGGTTTTTTTTCAATGATTTATTCACAATTGATTTTAACGGACAATGAGATAAGACAACTTAAACCAAATAATCTACTTACTTCACGGTAGCTCTCAAAAAGATAAACGCACAGGTGAGCGGAGGAGTAGGAATAGCGCGAAGCTTATTTCTCCTTTCGGGTCGTAGTTCCTTGGAACAACCCTCCTTATACCCACTTTATAGTTTGTTTAACTTTCCAAGGTGAGCCGTACGTTGTAAGAGACACAAATGGCAAGTTTTTAAATCTTTTGTTCGAGTTGGGAACCAACAAGTTCACCGGAAGTTATTATGATAATACCTCAGTTGAGAATATTATATTTTGGTATTTTACCAATTTGTGAATTTTATTGATAATTAAAGACAATGTTTTTATCTTTTTGGTTTTCTTTTTTTATTTTTTTTATTTTTTATTTTTAATGATAATTATACTAAAAGAAAATGAAAATATTTTTGTACCCTTTTTTTTTTTTCTTTTTTTTTATTTTTTTATATATAATATTCACAGCTTCAAACACAAATGCGACACGCATTGGTCCATAAAGATCCATGTGTAACATATAGAGTTTTTCTTGATTGGTGTCTTTAGATTTAGGTTTGTGGGGTTTCTTCTTTCTCTTACCCATTGCGCATGCAGAACATAGATGGTCCTTTTCAAATTTAAGCTTAGGAAGACCTCGAACAAGACCATGTCTAGCTAAATGGTTGATTGCACCAAAGTTTAGATGAGACAAATGTCGGTGCCATAGCCAGGACTTAGTCTTTGAGGTCTTTGACAAGAGACATATGGGAGAGGACGCCATCATGTCTCCAAAAGACAGAGTATACAGATTGTTGCCTGAGATACAGTCAATAAATCAACACTTTCTAGATTACGAAATATAGCAGGTGTCGTTGACGATAGCAACCTCAGGTCGATATCATAAAACTGCCAAACAGAGAATAAGTTGTGTTTTCCAAGTCCTTCCACATAGTAAAACCCCTTGGATATGTAAAATTCCCAATCTCGATATCACAATATCCTAAAAGTTTTCACTGTCATTTCCGGAATTGACAGTGTACCCAAAAATTTGTAGACGAAATTGGTGAGCTGAGAGCGATCTCCTGTCATATGCTTGGAGCAATCGGAGTCCAAATACCAGAGGATAATTTAGACGACCTGCATTCATTAAGAGAGGAAGATAGAACATCGGAAATTATAGATCCCCAAGATTTACTGGGTTCCTTTTTGTTAGCAGATACAGATTGAAGAACCTTAGATTTGCTAACAGGAACATTAGTTTTAAAGTTCCTAGGTTTCTGTGAATAAACCAATGTTACAGCAGGTTTAGATGTTTCATTATCTAGAACAACTAGTTTCCTAAGGGGCGCTTCAGTAGTAGTGGTAATCCTAGTTAAAGGCACGCATTTCCTACGATAGTGAAGGTCCGACCAGTAGGTCTCCAAATATCTCCAATAGTTGTAAACATCTTTCCTGTTGGTTTCCAAACTTTTCTCTTTGTTTGTTTCTTAGCAGACTTAGATTTTACACTAGCATTCACATTATTGATATAATCAAGAACACATAAATCATGATTATCAGAAAGCATGCATATTGCAATTAACGCATTTAGTTTAGGAATTAGCATTAAGCTTGGAATGCTGCACATGAGCAGTTCCTTTAGGTGCAACAAATGAAAACGATCTTTATTGTTCAAACTAGATTTTAACTTTCTTTAGGTGGGCTATTCTACTTTATTCTTTATGCAGTTATACTTTATGTTTGAGAATCCTTATTTTCTTTGCATCTGCCTGAGGCTGTGATCCGCTAAGCACTAGTAGATGGTTTTTACTCATGTTAGAGACAACATAGGTTTGTATCAGAAGCTATGGTTTGTTGTAGAGGCCTTTTTGATTGTGTTTCATGAGGATGTGACGGGCTCAGCGAATCTAACTCTTTTGTCCTTGTTCTTTGGGGTCACAGCCACTATTTTTCCATCAGTATTGTTGATACTCGGGCAGGTTTTACTGATGTGTGTAAGCAACTCCTGAAGTAGTATAGCATACATACAGGCAGATTCTAAGGATTGATCTAGTGGATATTTTGATTTAACATGTTCAACTAGATCTCTAAGAATGGTAGCTTCTTTCTGAGTGTGCTTAATATAGGCAGAGTGAGCTGTCTGTTTATTCAACAATTTAGGGGTTACTGGTTCCACATCAATCTTAAGCATTTTTTGATCAGTGGGGTGTTTTGTAACGTCATTAACAACTAGAGCTTTTTCTTTAAGTTTCCTTAAATCATCCTTGAGAGCTGTAATTACCAAAACTTTTTCTTGAAGACTAGCATTTAAATCAGAAATTTCACAGACTTTAGATTGACTTGATTAATTAAATCATCACATTGTTCTTTTGATCGAATACGTGCTGGTTTAATCTAGTCATAAAGTTGCTTATAGGTCTGTTTCAAATGCTCATTCTCAGCAATAAGCTTTGTCACCTTATGATCTAATTCAATATTTATGGTTTCAATCTCTTCTAAGTCCTTTTTGATCTTATTCTCATTCTGTTTTCCACTTAGAGATTTAATTATCTCTTTCAGCTTCTTTATGATCATGTTTTTCTCTTAGGATTGAGCTTTTAATTCATTTAATTCAAACAATTGATCAAAACTTAGAGCACTTTGATTTGAAACAGAATTATCCCTTTGAAAAATTTCCTGATTAAGTTGAGAATCAACTTCTAAAGAGATGCAATGTTTTTCAAGAGTGGTGAAACTTTTAAACAGTTCTTTTTTTTTTTTTAAATCTCTTTTTCACTGAAATCCGTTTTGACGCTCTAGTCTCAAGTTGGAGACACTTTTCAACATTCAATGCTCACATTCACAGAATGACTATTCTTAGAGAATTCTCAATTATTCTCATCAATGTCTTTCACTCAATTTTGTTCCAAGAGTCGTTCGTTTTCGTTCAAAACTTGATTCATTTTAACTTCAAATGTTTTGGATTCTAAACGATGATTGTTCACAGCCTGTTCCATTTGATGAAAGACATTTTGGACTTCTGAAAGTTCATCAACCAAATATTGATTGAATGTGTTAAACAAGTCCTTTAGAGGTTTTACAAATGGAATTATTTCGTCCCTAAAACAAGCTTTTGTATGTTCGAACCCCCACGAACCCTTAGTGATAGTTGTGGGTGTGGTTCTTTCTTTGAAAACCACGTCAAAACCAGCAAGATGGTGTTTAAGTTTCTTCAAACTTGTATTCACCATGCTGACTTTAGGAAGTTCTTTTGGAACCTCAACTACGGTAGGTCTATTAGAAAGAATAGGTTCTAGAGAATTCATCGAATTCCGAGACCAAAAGGCTTGTTCAGCAGATAATTCAGTTGGCGGAACAAATCGTGTTTCAAAATCTTTATACAGTTGGTTAAGAGCAGCATAATCTACTGGGGTAGTGTTAACTTTCTTTTCTAACATCATAGGATCTTTTTGTTTTAAAAGCATTTTTGAACGACTCTCTTCAGCAAGCATTAAGGTCTCTTCAGAGTCAGGAATCACAATGGGATTTGTTTTCTCAATAATATCACCAACATATAGCTTTGGTTCCAACTGCTGAGCTTTCTTCAGATAGAAAGGATTTTGAAAACCTAGAGCTTGTTTAGTGGTATGATTATAGAAAAACTGAGGTTTCGTCAACATGTGAATAGTTTGTGCAGATTGATCTCTTTTAAAAACAATATTATCTAACTGTTTAATCCTCTTTTCTAAAGCAATCTCTCTATCTATGTTCCTAGATTCTTCTTTCTTAAAATCATCTTTGAGAAGAGAAACTGTTTGCATTAAAGATTCTTTTTCTTTTAAATGTTCAGAAAGAGTTTGTTTAAGACGATCAATCTCTACAGACTGTGCACATGAATCTGAAACGTTGTCATTACATGTTAACGCAACATTTTGTCCTTCGTTCAACACTTTAACCTGTTCCTTATATCTTTCAAGCTCAGCAGTTAAAGTTCTCTTTGACACTTTTATTTTCCAGATTTATCTTGGTACAATTAAGCAACTTGGGTTTTCAGTTGTTCAATCACAGATAATATCAGTGCATCTTGTTATGCAGAAGAGTTAGAATTCTGAACAACTGCCTGTTGTGATTCGATTACATACTGAGAATAAGGAATGATATTTGATTGATGGTCAATTAAATACGTAATAATATCCAAAGTATAGAATATTCCAAAACTACCATTGAGGACAAAGGTAGGACAGTAGGATTAATTTACATAAATACTCACGTTTTAACCGGTAGTGATTACAGGTCGGTTTTCCTAAAGATTTATGAAATTGAGACAACGTTTGTTATTTGGACAATGATTTGAATTGGTTCGAAGATGATTTGTTTTCTAAAATCCTAAAAGTGAGCAAATTAAGAGACAAATTAAACCTATCTTTTAATAAGGGAAATTAAACTTTAAAAAACAGCTAAACACGGGATCCAAACGGACCTAAAAACCCTAAATTTTCAAAAATAAACCTAAAATAACTAACCCTAATTGACTAAAAAGTAGGATTAAAGAAAACTAGGACAAAAACGGAGTTGAATTGTAAACGGGAATGAATCCCGTTCTTTAAAAAATGAAATTTTGCAATTTAAACCCTACGGAAGCAAAACTAATTTTCCTAGAAACTATATGGTAAAAGAAAATTTTCTAAAAAGAATAAGTTTTAAATTTTTTGATCTTTTTTAATTTTTTTATGAATTAAAAACGATTTTAATGAAATTAAATGATTAAAAATACTAAACTATTTATAAAAATTCTGAAAAAAATATGAAAAATAGCTTGAACAATGAGGAATCTAGGAAAAATAAGCTTGAAAAAATAGCTTATCGAATAAGCTGTGTAATAAGCCTAAACAAATGTTATTTACTAAAAGAGCTCAAATGAAAAAGTCCCCAGGGCGCGTTGGTTGAGTGTGTGTGTTGTGAGGTGTTATAAAAGTTTGAGGAGGGTAGTTATTTTTGTGACAACAAAGTTGTAAAACAGCTTATAATAAGCTATTTTTGTGAAAACAACTTTTCTAAAAGTGACTAATAAGCTAGAAAAAGCTTAAAATTCAAACAATATATACTTAGCCATCTTTTTTTTACTTTGAAACAAAAACTAACTAAGTTAAAATTGTAAATAAGCTATCTTAGGACTAAATAAGATATGACTATCTTAGAACTAACATTAATAGGCAAAATGATGAACCAGAAATAAGCAAGCCGTAGGCCAAAGGATTTCAAGAACTGTTCTTAGTGAAAATCTAAAAACCAAAAAGTCCTTAAGGGAAACTTTGAGCTTATTTTAAGATAAGCTATTGGATTCTTATACCTAAAATCCTTATACCTATTTAAACATTTGCCAAAAAACTACTAGAAATAGCAAATAAAAGACATTTTGAAAATCAAATAAGCAGTTAAAAAGTTACCTGAAAAAGCTACTTGCTACTGATTAGCTATGCTTTTGATTTTTTTTAAGAAAAGACAATATAAGCTAACTATGACCCCCAATAAGCTAAAGACAACTAAATAATAATCTATAGATAATTGAACAGAATTAAGCTAAGCAAGAACTAAGGGCTATAAGCTAGAAATCTAAAATAAGCACTTAGAGAAAAACTGAAAATTTTGGTTCTTATAAAAAGACAAAGAGCTATTTTGCAGACCTAATTCAGATACTCAAATAAGCTACCTGTATACTAAATTTAATAAACTAAAACCTATTCTAACTAGCTTAATTTTGGACATGAAAATGGCTATAAAGCCTTTTTACTTGCTGATGCAGTTTGCACTATTATGACCAAAACTCAAAACCCATTCTTGCAGGCTTAAAATTTTGTTTCTACACTTTCTACAAAGCAAAACAAGAGTATTTTGAACAATGAACTCAGCTTTATTATTTTTTTTTATTTTAGTGTTAGATTAGTTCTTTTCGATTCTTTAGTTGTTTTCTATTTTTTCTTTAATTAGATCTATTTTTTTCTTTTTTGTTCTGTTTATTTATTATTTGTGTTTTTTTTTTTTGTTTCTTTTTTTTATTTGTTTCTCACTTAGATATTCGTTTTTTTTATAGTTTTTTTTTTGTTACTAAAATATTAGCTATTCATTTGTTTTAACTTATTCTCGCGTTTAGGAATCCCCTAGACACTCTGGTTAGCCTTAGTTCTAGGTTTATGGCTGCGTTTTTGCGTAAGTTCGCGGGGTGTGGGTGTTTTTTAGTTTCCCTAATGGTAGAGGGGTTATTTTTTAGGACGAGTGGTAATACATAGGGTAAGGCAGGTGAGAGTGAAGAGGAGGGGGCAGACTAGGGCGGTGTTGTCGGGGGGAGGTCCCTGAGTGCTTGATCTTAGAGTTCTAGACCTTTCGAGTTATGGTTGCGGTTCTTGTAACTTTTCTTTATTCATATTTAGCCACGTGGGACGCGGGGTACCTCGCGTTTCTAGTGCATTACTGTTTTATACACAGTGGGTGTTTACGTTATGCGGTCCGGCGGAGCGTTCCTTCGCGTATTGTAATTAGATAAATTTTCTTGGTCTTGGATCGGGCGCAACAAGTTTACAAATTACTAATCCTTAAATGATGCCGGTCAGTGTAGGACGGTTCATCCTTTACATCAATCAGACTGAGACTTTCTCGATGTCTTCCCCGTTGGCTTTGATTCTTCTTCTCTAGCTGATTACTTTCACACTCCATTATCATTCATCTTTCTCTTTTTCTCTTTAGAATTCTCTCTCTTAGATTTTTGTTTTTTATTTTTTAGGGAATTATTTAAACTGAAATCCTAAAATGACTAGTTAATGACTCAGATTCAAAACAGCGTACCTCTAACATAGATTGATAACTTGTTTTAACCTACAAAAGCTTAAATCCTACCTTACTATAACTTAATAATGAAATGTAATTCACTATAAAGAATCAGAAGACTTGGCGTTCTAAAACTCAGTAGTACTGCCTTGACCAAACCTCCTTTATACTGCATTAGTTCCATTTTAAGCTTATATAGATAAAGGAGAAAAAGCCATTTTAATTACCAGATGTTTACCAGCTTATAACTAACCTAAAGATCATATATCAATAATCAAAGAAGCTAGAATAATAAGCCTACAGTATATGCTAATATTTTTGGTATTTTCTTGATTTTTTGACAGTTTTGTAGAATTTTAAAACAAACTTAAGATCTAACAATCTAAGAAAACACAATAAGCATAAAAATACTAAAATAAACATTATAAGCAAGTTTTAAACAGTTAATAAGCATATCTAACAATCAATAAGCAAATCCAAGCTAGTAAGAACAGTTTAACTAGAAAATTTAAAATGACAAAAGGTAAATGATGCGGAACCTGAAATCCTAGCTAAACAAGGATTGTTTGCTCAATCAGAGCTTATGTAAACAGCTTATAGATTATATCTATAAGCAAAACCAATTCCTAATCTATCCTAACCCTTGACTTTCAAGGACTATTACCCAACTTGATCATCCAGCAGCCATCCAATTCCAAGGGATAATCAAGTTTTTAAGAGAGCTTTTAGTAGCTTGAGCTTATAAAACAGTAATAAGATCTTTTTTATTCATTTAGCAAATAAGTAGAAAACATATTTTAACAAAGGAGATTTAATAGAAACACTTCTTTTATTATTAACTAATTTTGATACAAATCGATTGGAAAGGAATTACGTTAAACTAAAATCTATAAGGTTGAAAACGTTACATAAGAAATTAAGCTAAATTACAAGGCTTAACTATAAAATACTCTAGATAAGCTAGATACTGAAAAGATATCCCTGTGAGTGAGGAGTGATCTCTATTTATAGGAGATGAAGAAGCTTCTAGGTCTGAATAAACGTTCTCTTGGCTTTTGATCTCGTGCCTTCAAATCATTTAATCATTGGCTCTTCAATCTACACCATTGGATCATTAAGTGAGCACACGGATTGGCAGGTCCCCCCCCCTGGCAATCCGATTTGTGTCAGGTGTACTTGTGCCCTCTTTAGCAATGATTTAGTGCAAAAATTCCCTTCCTTGTGTGTTTCCTTGCATCCACGTGTGTCCTCCTTGAGGTGTCTTGGCCAATGAGAGGCCTTGGTGACGTTTTACTCTGCCAACTCATAACTTGGTACTCGAATCTTGATGCCACATCATCAATTTAAATTACCCCTTTGATTTTGACGGGTAATTGATTTAAGAAGATGATGAACAGTAAAAAGGGACTCGCGCCCTTTTTAACTATATTTGAACGTTGGGCTCGGGTTTATTTAAAAGGGATTGGGTCGGGTGTCGTGGTTAAGTGGGCTCTTGGTTATACTTGGTTTTAGGATTTTTTATAGAAGATAATGACTGTTAGTCCTTTATTAATAAAAGGCTAACGGTGTTAGGGTTAAGAGACTTTTGGTGAATTTGGTTTAACATTAAGGGTATTTTAGGTATTTCAAGTGTTTTTTCTTCTTGTGGTTGACTAATGTTGACTATGTTGACCATTGATAGCAATCTTCCGGCTCTTTTGCACTCTTTCCATTCTCGTGTTCGTGTTTGTCCGGCTTTGACCGTTTTCTTGTGATATTTGCATTATCCGTACCTACATATACACAAACAACAAAATACACAAATACAAGCATATTTTTGCCCCATTTGATCATTTAAGAGCCATTAGCCATTTTGGATATAATAAAGATATGTATTTTCACACATATCAAAATTACCCAAACTAAGTGATTACCGTGTCCTCACGCAATATTATATGCTCTAAAACCAAATACCTCAGAACTTCCCCAAACTAAATCTTTGAAAAGTAGCAAGAATTTTGGGGAAGTGTTTAAGAATACAAGCTTTTAAAACACCCCATTTTCTCTTTTTTTCAAAATAGACTTTATCCATTTTTTCTATATTGAGGGTGATTAATAGAAATTCCGACTTTCGTATTTCCTTTATCGATTACGGGATCATAAGTTCAAGATGCATTTAGATCAGAGAAATGCCAAAAAGGATAAATTCATCGTTCCCGACTTTTCACTTGTCCAAACCAAGCTTAAAACGAAATCACCGCTAAATATCAGCTAAGATGCTAATACTACTTATATTTGCACTTTGTGAACTTTTCACTCCTGACAATTATTATATCTTAGGTTAATGTGCTATTTTGAATTTCAACCATGGATCAACGTTTTGCAAAATACTATGCTTCACGTTCCACCCGAGAATAATGAGTTTGAAGGCGAGATCATCCCATGTAGCGACTTTCGTCTCGGCACATCCCAACCTTGTGGCTAGTGGTCTATAATCCACCCGTTGTTTTTAAAAGTCATTGACGACCTCTATATATCTACTAATTATTTTTGGTGTTGTACGGGTTTACTTTTAATTTCATGTATTAAGTAAAATCGCGTAAGTTAAAAACGATCGTTCAATGTAAACGGTCATCAAACAATTAAATGTTTACATCAAGCAAGTGTTAAGTAATTATTTTGAAGATAATTATTAACTTTGTTCATTTTATTTTTATTGGTTACATAAATTTGTTACGTTTCGTAATAAAATACGTTTAGGCATATCCGGAACCCCCAAAACTTTTCTACGCTTCAACAAATACCCACATTTATACCCACTATCACAAATCATAAAAATCATATTATATATATCTTTGTTTGGCTGGATCTTGGTGTTATATATACAGAAATGTTCAAGAAAATGCTGCAACTAGTATTTGTACAACAACATCTCATTAAACCTTATGACAATTTTCAATCAAAGCCCATACATGACCTTAAGGTCTTCCTTGATTTCCTCATTTGTGTCCCAAGACTTTCCTTATAACCACTTGACTAGCGTATGAGTATTATAGAAATCTAATACTTGCAAGTATTCAAATAGATAATCACTTCAAACACTTTACAATAATAATCATTTTTCTCTCTTTCCTCCTTACATCACCCACGGCATAACAAACACCCCTTATTCATAATCTTTGACTGGATTCTAGACCATATACCACACCTCATCACTCATCATGCCTAAGAGTGACTAAGGTGTTTGTAAACCTTGGTTAACCATTTACAAGTTATAGAAGCAAGAAAGGAAGATTAGGGTTTCTATTTGGAAAACTAGGGTTTCAAGTGTGCAAGCTTTGGTTTTAAGTCTAAGCAAGGGTTTAGCACTTATTTCTCATCACCATCATTCATCCTAAGGTCATCTATAAACCTTTATACTTTCATTTTATAAGTTATATGTATATAATGTGCTATGTAGCAAAATCATCACTTAAGATATGCTTAACTTGTAAAAAAATTGATTTTCTTGTAAACATGATTTTATGAATATGTACACATGTTACACGGATGATATATTGAGGTTATAAATGGATACATATGTGTTTTACAATCTTGGTTAAGCTGAGAAGTGTTTAATGCAAGATTAGGGTTTTCTAATGGTTTTCTTAAAAAGCTACAAGTAAAAGTTGATAAACAACTTTGTAATCTTGTGAATATTATTACCATGGGATTATGAGGACAATGGATGAACTCTTGGACATTAATATAAGTATCACATATGTCAAATATAGTTATAAAGGATTTATGGTAAACTACTAAAGTGAAAAGTACATAAAACAAGTTTATTATAAAAGTATACACTTTGATATTAAGGGGCTGTTTGGAATCCGAATTTCCAATAGTGGGTTTGACATTTTATAAAAATAATACGACTCATTACGATTCCAAAAAAGTAAGAAACTCGAAAAACGGATTAATAACGAAAAAAGTTACGATAATTACGGTTATAAGTTAATTAAACGGGTTTATAATATAATTTCTTAAAAATTATACAAAACAGAAAGTTTGGTATTTTTAACAGATTATACATAATTTTAGGATTCCAAAACAATAAGAAACGTAATTTTTTGATTAAAAACGAAGAAGTTATGAATTACGCAAGTTTATATACTTAAAATGTATAAAAATACTTTTATAAAACTATTTTTATAAAAGTTACTATTCATGACAGAAACTTTTATTTTTTTAAACCTCATAAATCAATAGAACTTTCAACTACGAGAACGTGCACGAAAGAATCGTTAAAAACGGAACTATAACGAAGAAAATACGACATTTACGGGTTTTACGATAACAAAAACTATATAAATACATTTAGGGTATGGTGTGAACAATAAAAGTTACTGTTCACCAGGAGGTCCAAATTATGAAAATATCAAATTATGATAACTCGTCCTAATACGAAAGCGTGGGCATAAGAAACGTCAAAATCGAGCTTAAAACGCGAAAGTTATGCAGTTTTACAAAAACTGTAATTATAAACGTTTTTTTACTTATTATACAATTTTTCCAAAACCATTAGATGATGATGTAGCTATGTAGACTTATATATGGTAGATGTTAATCATCATGCTTAGTACTTATACGGCCTTAAATTAAATATGTTGCATCTGACGATTTACGTGACGCATTATCTGTGATATTTGGATTATTAGTAACTCAAGGTGAGTTCATAGCCCACATTTTACATGGTTTTGTTTTATAAGTTTTTTAGGGGTGGAAGATAAATAATGCTATTGTTATTCGAACTGGACACAAGTAGATAAATATTTGTAGCTGATTAGTGTGGCCTAAGTAGCGATAACCCAAGTTTGAGCCATTTTCATAAATGTTAATTATGGCATAACCAATTGGATTCGGCTAGCAGTGAAACGCGAATGTATGAATAGGATTCTATTGGGTTGAAACCCGTTCGGGTGATTTAGCTATCACTAGGCAAGACGAAAACGTATACCTTGTCGGAATTAGGGATGTTGCGGGTTAGAACATCAATCTACGGGCAATGTTGTTGGCAATTATATATTGCCATTTATTTATGTCGAGCTTTCAGTGTCTGAGCTTTAGTATAATGCTAATTACAATTATATGATGTTTTGCATCTCTGCATTAATCATTTACTTGGGGAATCTTGTGGTCCAAACTTTATAGATTTATCAAACCTATTGAATTCTACCAACATTATTGTTGACGTTCTTAATAAGCAATGTTTTTTCGGAAGGTCATAAGCACAAGGTGCAAGCGATCTTGGTTTGATTTTGTATTTTGGGGATGACATGACTTAAAGATATGGTTGCATTATATTTTAGGAATCATGTATTATGAACTAGTATCCTTGTAATATGGACAAGGTAGAAGTTAAGCTTTAGGCTTTTTGTAATAAATGTTTGTTAAATCCAATGTATCAGTTTTAAACGACTTTTAATGGTCGTTCTATATATATCTTGTGTTATTGATTATGATGTGAATGCCTGGACCTTATTCTGTGGAGTAGCCATTTTGGGGTGTTAAGATTGGTCATCACATGATGCCTAATTGGTTATAGGAACCAGGTCAAAATATTTTGATGGACTATAACCATTTTCAAACATTGCTTATATACAAAAGGGGTTTTTCATGGGACATACATGATCCACACATTCTACACTAACTTGTGAATTAGTCGGTTAGGCTAGATGATGCATGATTGCTATTCATGAGTGATATACATGTTTATGATATATATGTATATTTACTTTATAAGAGTGCTGTATATTAAATACTTAATATACGCTTATTTTGGATTTTTCCTGTTATAGTAATGTCGGAATTCGGAAGATTCGACGGTCACTCTTACACGGCCTGTGTCCACTCCATTATGAGGATAGGTAAGACATTGACGTCACCCAGCGTTCGATGACCACCCATTTATGCAGAGGACCATTGCTTACGTGTGAGCTGCCTTATCAAGGCTCCAACTTCGCCTGGAAACATGCCTGGCCCCGAGGAGCCGCAGTCACCACCCCCACTGGGACTTTGTTCCTGAGCCGATGTACCCTGACGTACATGCCACTGGAGGATGAGATACTCCAGGCCGAGGAGCAGCCACTGCCTGCTGCTGCCTCACCATTGCAGATTCCTACCAGGATATGTTCTTGAGTCTGATCGGAGGAGGGGGGGAGGGAACTGAGTGAGGACGATGTGGAATTTCCAGCTTGATTACCCTGCTGATAGGGATGATGATGATGATGAGGAGGAGGAGGAACCTTCCGGAGATGATGCCGATGATGAGGACGAGGATGAGGACGAGGATGAGGAGGAGGAGGAGCACCCAAGATATATATCCGGGATGAGCTATCCATATCACTTCCTCTCAGGGAAGAGGTCGAGAGACTTCTAGCCTTAACCACTCCACCACCATCACCACTTACTCCACTATCATCTCCATTACCACAGATACCATCTCCCCTACTTCCAGCATCACCACCAGCATATGCATTACATGCATCACCATCTGTTAGTCCTATTCGTCCGTTGGGCTATCGAGTGACTATGATCAGTGAGAGCCAGAGACCCATCACTTCTCACTCATTACTTTTTCATCACACCTTTGTAGTTACTATCTTCTAACCGCAGGGCAGACAGGCCCGAGATTACACTACCACCTCAAAAGAGGTTGGGTATTGATCTTGGTCCTAGGTACAAGATTGGAGAGGGTTCATCTGCTGTTGCCGCTAGACTGACTGGAGGTCGTAGGGCAGACTATGGGTTTGTCGGTACTATGGATATCGAGATCAGACAACAGAGAGCCGAGGAGGTCAGCTATGGGATTAGAGATGTTTGGGTAGACCCGAGAGAGACTGTTGAGGACTGATGGGTATAGCACGATGACCTCTTAAACGGGGTCAATACTAGGGTGACTGAGCTTACTGCAGTCCAGGAGCAGGACACGCAAGATATCGATGCTTGTAGATAGGGGATATCACGACACGGCAGACAGATTTATCATGAGTTGAGGGACATTGGTGATGA
The DNA here is from genome assembly GCA_026074375.1 of Tanacetum coccineum. Classification (NCBI taxonomy): domain Eukaryota; kingdom Viridiplantae; phylum Streptophyta; class Magnoliopsida; order Asterales; family Asteraceae; genus Tanacetum; species Tanacetum coccineum. The sequence goes on along the minus strand of BQNB010005796.1, from coordinate 69,190 downwards.
TAGTCAGTACCGCTATGAGACTGCACGACTAATAGATCAGGAGGCTCTAGTTTCCCGAGAGGCATGTGGATGCTCCATGATGGTTAGCTTATGGCTAGTTCAAAAGATATGGCATTACGCTCTGTAGTGATAGGTCAGCAGGCAGTGATTTCACAGTTGCAGGCAGCTGACCGTAGGAGTCAGGCTATGACTTTAGAGATGCTACAGGCAGACCACAGGAGGCAGGCAGAGATTGCAGCATTACAAACATTTGACCGTACCCGACAAGAGCAGCTTGTGCAGACTTTGACATTAATGCAGTCACTACATGGACAGGTGACCACTTTACAAGGATAGGTGACCACTTTACAGGGACAAGTGACAGCACTGCAGGGACAGCAAGGACCCTCTGGAGGTCCAACACAGCAGGTGATGAACGGAAGGGAGGCCTGGTAGTTGTTCATAGATCAGGGTTTTGACTTAGTTGTTTTGTATATAGCTACTAAGTATTACGGTAAATCCGGGCTAGTTAGGGCTCTTGGTTTATGTTGTATTCAGTAGATATCTTTTGTTAGCGACTAAGTATTATGGGTTTTTACGCAGCTAGAACGGTAGTAGGATTTATATTTTCTTTTCTTATGTTATAAAGAAATCGTGTATGTTTTCTTGTTTATAGAAATGGTGGTATTTGTAGGAAATGTAATATGTTTTGGTTGTAATTGAATTGGTAGGTGAATGATTGTCGATTTATCTTATTACCAGTGTTGAAACTCAGTTTGTTTATATTATCACTGAGGGGATTATTTGTGATTCTTGTTTTATTTATTGTGTATATGTTTATGCATGGTAATAATTTTATGAATCTAACGGGTGTTATACTTTTTTGTGATTGAAGACATGGCAACGAAAAGAACAGAGGGCTTAGTCCAGCCCAGAACAACAACTACTACCCACATCGTCACAATGCAATTCCAGGAATGATTTGATCAGGTGTCATGACTGCATGGTGCCATGTGATGCAACTAGAATGGCGATGACAGCATACTGGGAACGGTTGTCAGGAGGGACTGAACGCTCGCTTGCGTCGAGAGTGTACCTATCAAGTACTTCATGAAGTGCAACTCTGGTATTACAAAGGCACTAAGGGATGTTGTTGAATTGAAACTCAATGGTTTGAAAGGATGAGACTGTGTTTCGCATAGCAACTACTCTGTGGATAATCAGATTCACTTTTTCCCTTGTATCTTCTCGCACTTGAACGTGGTGGAACTCCCACGTTAAGGATTGTTGGTCAGGTATGCTGCGTATGCAATGACTGGATAGATCTAGAGAAAGAAAAATGAACTGACAGTATGTCCGGGAACGAGATTGAAGAAGTCTCGAGGTTGAGTTATGGAATTTGAAAGTTGAAAGGTACGATGTGAAGGGTTATATCAATGATTCGATGAACTAGGCACTACTTTGTGTGTGTTAGAATGTTTCCTGAAGAACTCGGACAAGGTTTGAAAGGTATGTCGGTGGATTGCCGACATGATACAGGAAGTGTTGTGGCATCTGAAACCGAAAAACCATGCAGGGTAGGAGGGGCTAATGAATATGGCATCGAACTAATGATAGACAATCTACACTATTTGTGAAAAAAGAACAGGCTGGGAACAAGAGGAAGTTTGAAAACACTTCCCGAAACAATCAAAACCAACAACGACAAGAAAACAAGAGGCAGAACACTGGCAGAGCCTACACTGCAGGATCTGGCGACGATAGGAAATCGTATTATGCTGATCTAAACCTTGTTGTCCCAAATTGCAATTACAACCATAACTGGTATGTGCACCAAAAAGCTACAACGTGCACAAATTTTAGTCACTGGGGCGAAATTGTAGATGTTTGCAAGTGTTAATCCGGGTAGTAACCAAAGAGGAAATGGGACAGGTCAAGGGCCTACTTGCTTCGAGTGTGGAGTTCGGGGACACTTCAAGACGGACTGTCCAAAGCTGAAGAACAACAACAACAACCGTGGTAATCAGGTTAGAAATGCCAATGCTCCAGCGAAGGTGTATGCAGTAGGGCATGCGGGGACAAACCCAGATTCTAATGTCGTGACGGGTACGTTCCTTCTCAACAACCGCTATGCTTCTATCTTATTTGATACTGGTGCCGATAGGAGTTTTGTGTCCACTGCATTTAGTTCCCAAATTGACATCACACCATCTACCTTGGATCACTATTATGATGTTGAATTAGCCGACGAAAGAATAATTGGGTTGAACACTATTCTTAGGGGTTGTACATTAAATCTCCTGAACCACCCATTCAACATAAATTTAATGCCCGTAGAACTTGGTAGCTTCGATGCTATAATTGGTATGGATTGGTTAGCGAAGTACCAAGCGATCATCATGTGTGCCGAGAAGATTGTTTGCATCCCTTGGGGAAATGAAACCCTAATCGTTCATGGTGACGGGAGGTAAACCTGGGAACTGGAGACACAGATTGAACATCAACTCGTGCCACCAAAAACTCAGAAATATTTGCTTAAAAGGATGTCCTATCTTTTGGCACCATGTATCGAAGAAGACGGAAGACAAGTCGGGGGAGAAGCGACTTGAGGATGTGCCCATTGTCTGAGATTTTCCCTATGTATTTCCTGAGGACTTGCCGGGTCTTCCTCCAACTCGACAAGTGGAGTTTAAAATTGATTTGGTACCAGGTGCTGCACCTGTAGCACGGGCAACTTATCGATTGGCGTCCTTCGAAAATGAAAGATTAGTTGTCGAGCTACTTGCAAGAGTTTTTGACAAAGGCTTTATAAGACCCCGGTCCTCACCTGGGAGCTCCGGTCTAGTTTGCAAAGAAGAAAGATGGTCACTCAGGTTGTGCTTTGATTACCGGGAATTGAACTAAAATAACGGTGGATAGACCGTTATCACTTCCAGAATTGATGATTCTATTTGATAGCTTCCGGGTCGAGTGTTTACTCGAAGATCAACCTAAGGTCAGGTTATCACCAACTGAGGGTTCGAGATGAAGACATTCCAAAGACCTCTTTTAGAAATCGTTACGGCCATTATGAATTTCAAGTTATGCCATTTGGTTTGACGAACGCACCTGCCGTATTCATGGACCTTATGAAATCGATGTGTGCAAACCAATATCGGATAAAATTCTGCGATTGTCTTTATGATGATTTATATGATTTTTAAAGAAATAAGCAAGAATAATAGAGCACCTTAAGCATATCTTTAGAGTTGCTTAAAGAAGAAGAGTTGTTATGCCACGTTTTCAGTGGAATTTTTGGATCACTAAAGTATAGTCCTAGGTCACGTGATGATAATTGGCTTCACGAGGATCCTGACAAGAATCGAATCCATTAAGATTGGGATCTTCTTAAATCACCAACGGAGATGCGTTTCACTTTTGGGTCTTGCTGGTAGTACCAGAGTTCATTGAGGTTTTTTGAAGATCGCAAACCATTGACCCACAGCTTACTAAAAGAAGTCAAGTTTGTTTGGGGTAATAACAAGAAGCAGTTTTCAATGTTGAAGCAGAGTTGTGCCCGGTGCACCAATCCCCCCCCCCCCCCCCCCCCCCCCCCCTTGGCTTACCTGAGGGAAGCGAAGACTTTATCGCATACTGCGATGCTTCAAAGAAGGGTTTGGGCGCTGTGTTGATGCAGAGAGAGAAGGTGATTGCTTATGCATCACGCCAACTGAAGATCCATGAGAAAAACTATACAACTCATGATTTGGAACTTGGAGCAGTAGTGTTCGCTCTCAAGATTTGGAGGCACTACCTGTATGGAACCAAGTGCACGGTGTTCACTGATCATAAGAGCTTACAACACATTCTTGATCAGAAGGAACTAAACATGAGACAACGCCGATGGTTAGAGTTGCTCAGTGATTACGATTGCGATATTCGTTATCACCCGGGGAAAGCAAATGTCGTTGCTGATGCTTTGAGTAGGAAGGAACGAGAACCACCATTAAGGGTTCGAGCCCTAGTCATGACTATTGGCTTGGATCTTCCTAAACAAATTCTGAATGCTCAGACTGAAGCTCGGAAGCCGGAGAACCTCAAGAACGAAGATGTTGGAGGTATGTTGGTTGAAAATTCTAAAGATCCAGAGAAATTTAGAACGAAAAAGTTAGAACCACGAGCAGATGGAACTCTATGCTTCAATGGCAGGAGTTGGTTGCCATGTTATGGTGATTTAAGGAAACGTGCATCATGCACGAGTCCACAAATTCTAAAAACTCTATTCTTCTGGGTTTGACAAGAATGTACCAAGACCTGAAGAAGCTTATTGGTAGCCAATATGAAAAGAAACATCGCCACCTATGTTTGCAAGTGCTCTGACTGTGCTAAGTCATATTGAAACATCTAAAGACCGTCGGGATTATTGGTACAACCTGAAATACCTCAATGGAAGTGGGACAATATCACCATGGATTTTGTCACAAAGCTTCCTAAATTGCCGCAAGGTTACGATACCATTTGGGTGATCATTGACCGACTCACCAAGTCTGCAATCTTTGTACCGATAAGAGAAACTGATCCCCTGGAAAAACTAGAAAAATTGTACCTGAAGGAAGTGGTTCGCCGAGACATGAATCCCCGTCCTCAATTCATCTTGCGATCGTTGACCTAGGTTTGCATCAAGATTCTGGAGGACACTCCAGAAGGCTTTGGGTACTAGCTTGAATTGATTCGTCAATTTTAACACACGTAAAATAATATATATAATACTATGGAAAATTACCAATTTACCCTTGAGGACAAAGGTGAAAAGGAAATTCTTCAAAATATATATAATATAATATAATACGTATCTTAACCGGGAAGTATGATTCCCCGGGTCGTTTTCCCCAACGATTTGTGAAATTGAGACTACGTTTGATGCTTGGACAATGATTTGAATGGGAAACAATAGTTGATTTGATTATCTACTTTTAACAATTAAAATTAGCAAGCTCTAACTATTAAGCATGAAAACAAACAACGGGAATTTAAATTTTAACTAAAAACGCAAAACGGGAACCTTAAACGGAAGCTACAAACCCTAAATTTATAAAATTAAACCTAAATTGAGTTTTTCTTTTTAAATGGACTTAAATTGACTAAAAAAGTAAGTTTAAAGAAAACTAGAACAAAAACGGAGTTAAAATGAACGTTAAAACACGAAAAATGAAAACGAAAACGAATCCCGTTCTTTAGAAAACGAAATTTTGCAATTTAAACCCTACGAAAGCAAAACTAATTTTCCTATGAACTTTAGGATAAAAGAAAATTTTCTAAAAAAGATTTATATTTTTTTGATTATTTTTCTATTTTTTATGATTTTTTAAAGTTTTTAATGAAAATAAATGATTAAAAATACTAAATTAACTCTAAAAATTCTAGAAAAATGACAGAAAATAGCTTGTACTATCTAAAATAAGTCACGAAATAAGCTTAACAGCTTATTGGGCTTATAAAGCCAAAATGAATATAAAGAATTTATTGTGCAAGTAATGGTTGGATGAGCTATTGAAGCAAACTGGTAAGACGTGTGTATTGTGTGGGAGAGGTCGTGGGTTCGAATCTGGCAACACCTTTTTGCATTTTTTTTATTTTTGAAAACCAAAAGCTAAAAGCTGTAGAAGAGGCTTTTTAAAGCACTTTTAATGAAAGAAGCTTAAGCTAAAACTCAAAGATAAGCTCTAAAAGAGCTTTTGAAGTTCTGACCACAGAAAGTAGGCTTTTGAGCTTGAAAAACTTGTTTGGACTAAAATACTTGCACAATGCTTATTTTAAACTCAAATTAAAAACCAAAAGTTGTTCCTAAAAGCTAATGATGTACATAAGCTAATTTTAACAAGCTGATTAAACAGAAAACTCTAAAATCCAACTGAAATTAAAGTTAAAAACTGCAAACTCAGATATTGACTCAAAAATCACAAAATTAAGCTAAGCTAAAAAACTTATTAAGCTATTTCAGAGACTGAGCTTATGAGGACTTAATTCCCTACTTCTACACTATTGAATCAAATTATAAAAACACCTACTAAAAGCTAGAAATCAAATTTTTAAAAAACTTAAACTAGTTCTACTGTTTTTGGCTTTTTTTTGAGTTTTTTAATGACTTTGAAAAGCAAATCATCCTAAGCTATTAAACTAGAAATTTGGAATTTAAGCTTAAAACTGTATTAACCTATATGAAATCTAATTCCCTACTGAATTTTAAAAGTCTAACAACTATTTAAACTCACCTAAAGTTTAAGACTGCAATGGTGACTAACTGATGTAAAAGACAAAAAGGGTAAACCACTAATGCAGGTAACCAAATTGGTTACTCCTGCACTAGATACACTTATTAAGTGTGTAGTGACTCAATACACACACAAACCAAGCTTACAAAGACTTTGATCAAACTTTTAACTATCAAAGAAAAATGGAAATTCCCCTGGTGCAAAAACACTCTTAATGAGCTAAGACTACTTAGATTTTGAAAACTAATTTGAACACACAGCTTAACTACTCTTTTTAAATGATAATCAATTTAACTCAAGCAAAATGAACAACTCAGTTTGACTATTAGAGGTCAAACTTTGTTATTCCAAACACCCATTTGGCTATTGACAGATTTTAATTAAGCTTATGATTTCGAAAACTAGCTAACAAGACCTAATTACCAGATGAAAACTAGCTTATAACTTACATAACAAACATAAATCCACAACTGAATAGGTTAGAATCAAAGATCTACAACTATGATATCTAATTCTTTTTGGATTTTATGGATTTTAAAGACAAATTATGAAAAGCTAAACTCTAAACTATATTAACTAAACACAGATAGGAAAACATGATTAATAATCAAAATGAAACACAAATAAGCCCAATTCAACAACTAGATAAGCAGATAAGCAAAGCTAGTAAGCAAATAAACAATTATTATGCTGAAATTTAAATGACAAAGGATTTAAAAGGAAACTGACAAATGGCTTCAGCTAAACAGAAACAGATTGCTCTTAGAGCTAATCTACAGCTCTGGCTTATCAGAGATAAGCTAGTAAAGTCCATGGGAACCCTTCCAAATCTAGTTCCCCTTCCATAAGCTTTAAAAATCCAATAAGCATAAGATATTTAGCTGATTTATTGATTTAATTATTATTAAGACTGAATTAAGCTCTATCACTAGCTTAGAGACTAGTGAGAGCTATTGAGAGCTTATAGTGAGCTTTTGAGTAAAATTGACTTATGAATGAGAGCTTATGAATGCAAATAAGGACTTATGACAGAAAACTAAATTTTATTAATCATAAAAGCTTGGTTACATTACTTGAAAAGAAATTACAAAAGCTTTAAAGAAATTACATTGAAATTGCATAAGCTACACTAAATTAAGCTAGAAATTTAAATAGTTAACTAGATATAAAACTCCAAAAAAAAGATATATGATGTGTGTGTGAAAGGGAGCTATTTATAGCCTCTTGATGATCCTTCTAGACCTTCCTTGCTTCCCACGCTCCTTCTAATCACCCCCGTACAATGTCTCAATGATTAGAGAGTTGAACTTGGCCCTTGGATTAATCTTGGGATCACACGGATTGCCAGCGTGGCAATCCGTTGTGAAGCTCTTGTGCTTTCTCTCTGAGTAATTGTAGTGTAAAACCCAAAATCTTTTGTGCTTTCCCCTCTTCCACGTGGCCTTTTGCTTGATTTAATCAATGAATATGACATCCTACTTCTTTCAAAAACTCTCAGGCTTCCCGAATATTCATAACTTATAAAATAGAGTAGTTAAAGTGCAAAAGCATATTTGAATTTAACAAAAAGAAGTCAATTATTATTTCACAATTAATTAACTAGATATTTATGCAATTGAAATCCTCGACCTTTTAGAAGGCTGCAACATCGGTTGTGAGCCGACAAGAGGTAGTAAACTTTTATCAGCCTACAGCTTTTATGATTATATTTTTTTTTAATATTTATATATAGAATACTTCTTTTTGAAAAATTCAAGTATAAATTTGAACTAAGACTATAATTTTTGCTATATATTACATAAAAATTGTTGATTTAAGTTTAATCTTTAAAAACAACACGTATATTAATCCGGTTAAGAGCTTATGGGAGAAAAAGCAACAAGTTACATACATGAGCTTTTAAGATTTCCAAATAATCTTTGTTTAGTATCCTACTCATACTTAACTCTATCATTTTTCGTTCTTCGCGAATTAGCGAACGCTTAGCCTAAAAGTTAAGGAACAAGCTAGAGCTCAACACGCTCGATCGGGTCAAAATTTACTCTCATTCTTACCCAGCAAGAAAGTTAAAATTGTGACAAAAACACTTATTTTATTTTTGAAAATTTTAAATGTCTTATCCGTACCTGCACACACAAAACACAAAAACAATGTATAAACTTCCAAGTTTAGTGTGTTTTTTTAGGGTCATATTTACGTTTTTAATTTTGGTATAAAACGGATATGTGTATTTCAGCACATATTGTAGAATCTAAGATCCTGGACTCAACTAGGGTAAAAAACACAGATCAAAACCAGCGGAATAATAATTAAAGAACAGAGATCAAAGTTACTAATAAGATTTTCTTATATTGAACATAATAAGAAACTACTACTACTAACACACTACACACGCTCTATGCGTTTTTTAACGTATCTTTGGAGAAGTCTGCTATTGATGGAATGGATGTAAACCTAGAATCGCCTATCCTCTTTATATAAGTGTAGGAGGATGGTTACAAACCCTAGCATCTATCAAAGGCTAACTAACTATTACATATTAGGTCCACATACATTGTTTCTTCTTTTCCTCCATTTCGTCTATAGTTTTGTAATCTTTAAATCTTAATCCCAACATCTTCCCCTATTTGATAATTACAAAACAACCTGCATGAGAGAAACAAATGCTAAAAACATTCCCTCACAATAATAAGCTGCACATCAGAAATCTTCTTCCCCTTTTTAATAATCAACCAATAGGGTCTTGTGCAACTCGGAAACGCTCCCCTCAAGTGATGCATGTAGATGATAATATTTTTGAACAATAAGCTCCCCTTAAAAATATACTAACCATCTCGCCTTGAATCATGAACTCATAGCCATATTCATCTCTTCCTTAGGTGAAAAAGACATGCTTATTCCAATATCAGGTAAGAAAAATTCTTTGTATAATCTTGTAATCAATATATGCATGGCGAATAACTATGCAAATGGCTGATAGTCACGGTGACTCAGACGGATCCACCAAAACCATCACTCTAATGATACATTCGATTTTGTGATGATCCATATCAAACTGTATGGTAACAATGCCCCCTAAAATATTTGTAAAGAAGCGCGTAACTATTCCAATCAAGAATTATATCAAGGATTGAATCTCTAACACGAACCTTATACACGACATCAAAGTTTATCCCAAAGGCGTTGGGGACCAATATCGAAACAATTACAACATCATAAACAAGCAAAATCGGACAAGGCTAGGAGAAGAAACCGTAAACAGACCAGTAGGAATCTTAAAGCCTACCAGCATGAACCGATTAAGCAACCAGAAGGAACTTATAGTGACCAGCAGAAACCGAGACCAATAATCAGCAGGAACATGATGAAACCAGCAAGAACCAAGTGACCAGTAGGAATTACCGAGTGTGATCTGAACAAATGAATATGCTTACATGTACTCAGATTCAGCCTAGCAAGAAATATGGGAAGAATATAATTCCTATAAATCTGGTACATTCCACAAATCACTCCATAAAGTCAGGAAGTAATTTTTTTGAAAATATACAATCCCTAACAATCAGGGATTTATATTAAAACATATCCTTTCCCAAACCACGACTTATCATCGTAACGCATTCCAAATTTGTGAATTCAAACCAATCTGCCAATAATCATAGGGCCATGTACATACCATATACAGCAGATCCAACCATATACCACACAACGAATGCCATCATTCTATCAACCATATATACACACATCCTTTAACAACCTGTTGTGACTTTCCTTTTAAACCTGTTGTTTTCTTTGTAACCACCTGCCGCTGTTATCACACGTACACCAGCAGACCCATAAAGAAAGAATGACCCAAAGCTTCCGTAAACTCTGATATCAACTTCTTCTTCAGTATGTCAAAATGATGAAGTTATGAATTGATGAAGAAATACAAACATAAAGTCAAGCTTTTAAGATTATAACAAGTATGAGCATGTTGGCCTGAAAGTCACAAGCATACAAGATGGCGAAAGATGACAAGATGATGATTAGAGATTAAATTTGGCTGATGATCTCAAGAAAGCTCAAGATCACATACAATGACAATCTTAAAGAAACAAGCTCAAGCCACAAGTCAAAGATCACTACATAAAGATACAAGATAAAAGATCAACTATTAGACAAAAAAGACTCAAGATCAAGACAATAAGCTTCAACGATTAATGATCAAGTCACAAGGAGAGATCTCTGTGATCACCCCTTATAGGGGAAGATTGTTAGAAATACAAAAAGTGTTGATCATTTATGAGATCTCAACGATCGTTTTCGGACGTGGATTCAGACTGTCGATCGTGGGTTACGTAAACGAGTCGAAGTGAATCGGAGCGTACGAGTCGTATCGAAATCGTTATGCCGGTTTCGTAGAGCATTGTTAGGAATTCAGTTTTAGTGAAGTGGACGATCATTATACGACCTCCCAAGCCTTTTAATATTAGACACTTATTATGTAATTACTATAGTAAGCTAACTGGGTTCCAAGCATAGAAAAGCTCAAGGCAAGCCCATGGAAAGCCTGGTTAATACCTTTTGAAAAAAAGCCCTCTCCACATACATAGATGGGTGTTGGATGAATCATTTTTTCACAACACAATTAGTGTGTTTTTCTCATAGTTTTTCTCCCAACCAAAATCCCCCCCTCTCTCTCTAACTCTCTCTCTAGTATTATATCTTTTTTTTTTTATTTGTGTGAAATTTAGGAATCTACATGTGTTCAGAGGAAAATCTCCTAATATCAGCTACTTTTATGTGTTTAGGTGTCCTGTGCATATTCACAACCACAAGGATCACTTAGGAAAGTTTGATGAAAAGGTTGATGATGGATTCTTCATTGGTTACTCCCAAGTCGCCAAAGCATTCAAAGTATTCAACATTAGAAGACAAGAAATGGAAGAAACTGTACATGTCACTTTTAGTAAAGATGATGAAGCAATTTCTCAATCCAGCACAGAAGGGGATGCAATCAACTTTAATGAAAACAGATCCTTCCTAGATGATGAATTCCTTGAACCCAGGAGTGAAGTTACTCAATGTCCTGGAAATATTGAGTACTTTCCCTACATACCTGCATATGAAAACACCACACCCACTGATTTGACCATTCTTTAGGACCCTGTCTCTTTTGAAGAACCACCTGAGCTCATTGTTGCTAATGATCATCCAGCCCTTGTTGAACTTGATCAACTTGAATCAGCTAATAATCTTGAACCTGCTAAAATTCAAGACAGTTTCATCATGGAACCAATTAATGATGTTCAACTCACTCCAATCCTTTCACCCTTAGCTGAAGGCATCCTTCAACCTCCTGTTCCTCAAGGGACAGATGGTCATAGAGAAAAAGCACATTGAGCTAGTAAACATCATTGGTGAACTGCTTGCTAGTATCACAACCAGAAGTAGGGTTAGAGACTCATAAGTTGCCTTAGCTTATGAATGTCTATATGTTAACTTTATCTATGAAATGGAACCCAAAAAGCTTATTGAAGCTCTAGAGGAAAAAGGATGGATTATTTCAATGCAAGAAGAGTTGAATCAATTTGAAAGAAACAAGGTCTGGACCTTGGTTCCTAAACCTCATGGTAAAACCATAATTGGGACTAAAATGATTTAGAAAAACAAGATGGATGAAAATGGGGTTGTTCAAAAGAATAAAAGCAAGGCTAGTTGACTCAGGGTTATAATCACAAGAAAGGATGATTTATGAAGAAACTTTGCACTTTGCCAGAGACTGAAAGCCATCAGGAGACTTTCATGTCTTATAGCAACCTACAAGGGTTTTATGTGTATCAGATGGATAGGAAAATGCATTTTTGAATGGGAAGATACAAAGGAGGTGTAATGTTCAACAACCTTATGGGTTTTAGAAAGCCAGAATTTTCCCACATGTTTGTAAGTTGGATAAAGCCTTTTATGCAAAAGCGCACGCCCCTCGAGCATGGTATGGAAAACTTCTTAAAAATTTCTTATTCATACACATTTTCAGAAGTTCCATTGACAACCACTCAATTTTTTACTTATAACACAAGAGTGATGTTATACTTGTACAATTTATGTGAGATATCATTTTTGGGTCAACCTGTTTTAAGCTTAGTAAACAATTTGCCAAGCTGATGACTAAGAAATATGAAATGAGCATGATAGGTGAATTAACTTATTTTTTAGGCTTTTAAATTAAACAAGATTTCAAAGGAATATCTATTTGTCAAGAAAAATATGTTAAAGATTTACTCATAAAGTATGATCTAGATGATAGTGCCTTAGTGAAATGCCCTATGCTTCCCCCAAACAATTTGGGCCCTAATGAGTTAGGGGTCTCTATTAATGAGACATTGTTCAGATGCATGATAGGGTCACTGATGTACTTAAAGCTAGCAGACCTGATATCCAATTCTCTACATGTCTCTGTGCTAAGTACCAAGCTAACCTAAGGAATCCTACCTTATCGCTGTAAAAAGAATTTTCAGGTATCTTAAAGGAACTCCAAATCTAGGCCTCTAGTATCCGAAAGGATCAGGATTTAATTTGAAAGCATACTCTGATTCAGACTATGCTAGATGCAACTGGATAGAAAGAGTACCTCAGGGGGCTGTCAAATACTTGGTGGAAAGTTAGTATGTTGGAGTGCAAATAAGAAAAGCTCCGTGGTAATGTCATCAGCTGAAGCTGAGTATGTAGCTGCCGCTGGATGTTGTGCTCAAGTCCTCTAGATAAAGAGTTAGCTGGCTAACTATGATGTTCTCTATGATAAGGTGCCCATATTTTGTGATAATACAAGTGTCATTGCCATATCAAACAATCGAGTACTGCACTCTAGGACAAAACATATTGACATCAGGTATCACTGATTTACATTAAAAGCTCATTTTGTACCCACTGATTTACAACTAGCTGATATTTTTACTAAACCACTAGCTGAACCTAGCTTTACTAGATTGGTAGATGAGTTGGGTATGCTCAATATTCAAAAAAAGTCCTCAATAAGAAAAAAGAAGCTTTAAGTGATCTCTTGACATGAATATTAAATTTACTAAGGTAACTTAAATGTAACTACCTAGTTCAAAGACAAACATTTTTAATATTAAATTCAGATTTATGATTGATAGTTTTTATACACACTATATTAATTAATACACAAAAGTATAGAGAATAATTCCCAAAGTAGCCCTCTAGGAAAATTCTTATACAAATAATAATATAATAAGCTATATACTATGTTTACAGGGAAGTATGCTTTCCCGGGTCGTTTCCCCAACGACTTGTGAAATTGAAACCACGCCTTAGTTTGGATTATGATTTGAATGAGAGAAAAGATATTTTTGGTTATCTATGACTACTAAATAAAAGCAACAAATAAAATAAGCACACAAAAGCAATTAAACACTAAGAAAAATTAACGGGAACAAATAAAACGCGACAAATAAGCAAGTAAGACTAAATTAACCCTTAAAAATGCAAACTAAAACTTTAAACCTAGAATAGGACAAAAGTAGATTTTAGGAAAAAAAAAATATTTTTTTGATTATTTTTGAATTTATTATGAATTAAAAACGAATTTAATCTAATTAAATCCTAGAAAATAGCAGACATAATCCTAAAAATTAAGAAAAAGATTTTTAAACGTAGAAAAGTTCTACCAAATAACATAAAAACTCAGAAAACTATTTTTAACTATTTTTAAAATTAAAATCCTATTTTTAAAATTAAAATTAAAAGCTCAAAAATAAAAATTAAAATCTAAAAGTGTTGAAAATGATTTTTCTGATTGTAAACCTAAAAGTATTTATTCTAATACTAAAAACTATTTTTTTGAATTTTTATAAATTTTTTTCTATTTTTTAAGTATTTTCGAGTTTTAAAACCTTAGAAAATTGATTAAAAATAATCTATTTTATGGAAAATTACCAAAAATTTAGGGAAAATCTAAAAAGCAAAGATTAAAGGAAAAATAAGAAAAGGCTCACATCTTAACAAATAAGTTCCTAAATAGCCACAATAAGCTACGGCTTATTTAAATGGGCTTAAGCCCAAAGTGTGGTTAATAATTAAATGGGGGAAAGAATAAACGGATGAGCTATTGAAGCAATTGGTTAAGGCATTGGGCATTTGAGTTAGAGGTCATGGGTTCAAGGTTGGTATACACTCCTTTTTTTGCAATTTTTTTTATTTTCAAAAACTAAAAACACAAGCTTAAAGAGGACACTTTTTTAAGCATTTTTAATAAAAACAATACTAGCTAAAAACTAAAATTAAGCTCTTAAAGAGCTTATGAAAGCTGCTGTCTCAGTAAGTAGCCTTTTGAAGGCAAAAATGCTTGTTTACACTTAGAAGCTTGCACAAAGCTCAAATTAAGCTCAAATTACAAACCAAAAACTGTTACATAGCTAGCTAGAATGTCTAGTATCTAAATTTTTTAAGCTAATTATACTAACAAAACTATAAAGCATCTGAAATCTAGTGAACTTAATTGCAAAGTCATAAATAAGCACGAAAAATCTCAAAATAAACTTAGCTCAAATGCCAATAAAGATATTATACATTAAACCTGAATTTGGAAACTAGATTACCTACATATAAGCTATGAATCCAGATCATGAAAACAAGTGCTATAAGCTAGAAATAAAAATTAAGTAGCCAAGTCTAAGTTACTACTGTTTTTGATTTTCTTTAAAGATTTTTGAAAACTTTTAAAGCTAATTTACCCTAGGAATTAAACTAAATTATGAAAACTAAGTTTTTATCTATATTTTCCTACATGTAATCTATAAGCCTAATAAATTTTAAACACTAATTTCCATTAAACTATCTTAAAATGCAATCAAAAATGTCCAGCAGTAGTAACACTGATAGAACAAAGCTGATGCACTTGACAAGAGTGCTAAATCCAAAATGTTGGTAACCAAATTGGTTACCCCTGCACTAGATACACTTATTAAGTGTGTAGTGACTCAATACACACACAAACCAAACTTCCAAAGACTTTGATCAAACTTTTAACTATCAAAGAAAAAATGAAAATTCCCCTGGTGCAAAAACACTCTTTAATACTAAGACTACTTGGGGGAGATTTTGGAGACTAATTTGAACACACACTTAACTACTATTTTTAAATGATACTCAACTGAACTCCAAAGCAAAATGAAGCAACTTAGTTAGACTATAAGAGGTCAACTTTGTTATACTAAACAACCCCTTTAGCTTTTGACATATTTAATTAAGTATTGAGATTTTTGACATTTTAATTAACAAAATCCTGTAATACCAGATACTATTAGCTTAAACTATCCTAGTAGCTAAATTCAACAACTAGATAAGCTAAGAATTAAGAATCTAAACGAATCTACTTATTTTTTTTTTGTTTTTATTATGATTTTTAAAGACAAGTAGAAATAACAATCTAAGATCTACAATTATAAAACTAAAAAACCAAATGTAAATTTATAACTGACATGCACAAATAGAAAACCTAGAAACTCAAAAAGAGCAATTTAAAAGCTACTATAAGTCTGATAAGCCAAATCTAAGTTAAGAATTTAAAACATTAAAAGTAAATAGAGGAACCTACTTTAGCCTTAGCTTAACAAAGGATGAAAGGCTCAAATGAGCATCTACAAGCTCTGGCTTATCATTGATAAGCCAGTTAAAGTCCATAGAAGCTCTTTCATTGCTAGCTTCTCTTCTAAAAGCTTGAAATCTAAATAAGCAAAGGTATTTAAGTTTAACTGATTTAATAGTTTAAGTATGATTTAAGGACTTGATTTAAACAAGCTCAAATCACAAGCTCATAGACTATGAGAGCTAGACAAAGCTAAAAATGAGCTTATGAAGGACAAAGCATGAATATAAGAGCTTATGTACAGATTAAAGCTTAGAAGAGAAATAAACTTATTCATTAACAAACTTTTGATTACAGTACCTTAATTGAGTACAATGCTGAAAAAGGAAACGAAAAGTAAATTTACTCAAGTTCTAAAACTACTATCTACTTTAAGCAAAAAAAATTCTTAAAGCAAAAACAAGAAAAATTTAAAAAGGGCCTTTGTGTGTGGTGTGCTATTTTATAGCCACGTAGTGAAGAAAAACCTCCCTGTTTTCTAGCCATTTGGAGGTCTTATCAAACTCTGCCCTTATTCCCTCAATGATTGGAAATCATCTTTAGTCCGGTAGACTCTTTTGATAATCACAAACACGGATTGCCGACGTGCAATCCTGATTGAGACAATTGTGCAAACTTATGGTGAGTGCCTAATACAACCACAACATTCTTTGCGCATCTACTCCTTCCAAGCGTTTCCATTTTTATGGTGATTGACCAATGAGGTTAGTTTTGATGATGTAAAACTCTCCAACATGATATTGAGCCATTTAATCGCCCATCATATACCCTCAATTCTCATTTGCCCTCTTAATTTTTGACACCTTGGGTTAAATTTAGGAGACGGGTGAATAGTGAAACAAATTCCCGCTATTTTAACTAAAAACGGTAAAAGGGGTGTTAATTTAGTAGCTATTGGCAAGTTTTGGCCCTTGTGTTTATTAAGGTGAAAACCTCAGTATTAAATAACTTTCAATCTTTGTAGAATTGGCCCCCTGACTTAATAAAAAGAATATGGTTAGGGTTTTTGGGCCGGGTATGGGTAATTGGGCTTGGACTTTTGGTTTATTGTTATTTTTGGGTCCGGGTAAGGAATAAGGAAAGTAAGGCCTATTAGGCTAACTTTGGAAACTTGGAGGGACTGATTTGAAACATTTAGGATTTTGTCTCTTAGTGGTTAATTTTTGTTGACCCATAGTTGACTGAGAGTTGACTTTTCTTGGCTTTTTTTTAATCCTTGGCTTCTTTTGTGCTCTTCCGTTTCCCGTGTCCGTGTTTGCTCGTTTTTTGACTGTTTTCTTGTGATTTTTTGATATATCCGTACCTGCACACACAAAACACAAAAACAAGTATATTTTTACCATTTTAAGTGTGTTTTTGGTCATTTAGGGTCATTTTTGGTGTTAAAAGATATGTATATTTTCCACTTATCAAAACTCCCTAAACTAAATGATTGCGTGTCCTCACGTAATATTAAATGCCTTATAACCAAATACCTCGAAACTTCTCCAAACTAAACCTTTGAAAAGTAGCAAAGATTTTTGGTGAGAGAGCTAAGAGATCACAAGTTATAAAACACCCGATTTCCCATTTTCAAATATTTTTTATTTTTTTATGATTTTTCTTAATAATTAATTACCTAACTATAACTTATTCTTGTGTGACATAATGTATTGTTTTCATTACCTTTATGGTAACTTAAAGGATCATGAAACAAAAAGCACTTGAAAAGTGTCTTAAAAGATAAATTTGTCATTCCTGACTTTTCACTTTTCCCATACTAAGTTTAAAAATAAGATCATCGTTAAGTACGAGCCAAGATGCTAAGACTACATATAATTACAACTTGTGAATTTCTCTTCCCGACATAAATCATATATTTAAGTGTGTGTGCTCAAATTAATTTAAACCATTAAATCCACATATTTAGATAGTTGAAATCCGACTAAGCTTTACACATGGGCCTTTTGGGCTAATATGTTAATCACTTAGTAAGATCACAACTCAAAGCAAACAAAAACCTCCTTAGCTAAGACATCGTTGGTTCACTTGCCCCATAAATGACTTTCTTCTCTAGCATCCCACCGTCATCGGGTAAGTGCTAAGGTTTTTGACACCCCATCCGGAGAATAATAATCGAAACGCATGAACTTCCGATGAAAAAGCCTTGTAGACTTTTGCAAATTTTTGGTTCAAAAGAATACCTTGGTTTTTAGAAAAGGAAACTTTTACTATTTATTTTCTAACTTGCAACATTATTATTACTATTTACATTATTAGGCTAGGAACCGGTATCACTTTTCTTTCAACGACACATCGGCCACGCCTCCGACAAGAGTCCGTGTACTTATTATGATACCAACCCTAAATATACATCCTCCACCCTTTCTTTCGATGTCACATCGGGAGCGAACCGACAAATGCCCATGTACTTTATTGCGATGGAGTTTGTATATTATTATTAACACTAAGGATTTATAACTTGCATCCTTTTTATTCACCAATTTTTTTTAACTACAATTTTTATACACTATTTTTGCAAATAGAAAAATTTCGTTTTAGAAAACCAAAGTATAAGCTTGAACCAAAATTCTTATTTACAAATGATTAGCTATTATCATCGATAAAGCTTTTTCTCTGAATATGTTAATTAAACTTTTAAGAGTATCACTCCAATTTGTAAAAATTAAAGAGAACACGTATAATTAATCATTTTAAGAACTTCGGGGAAGAAAAACCACAAGTTATTCTTATAAGCCTTTAAGTTTTCCAAATAAACTTTGTTTAGCATCCTAATTCGTAATCAACACTATCATCTCTTATTCTTTGCAATTTAAAATCTCTAATAAAGAAATTCGCAAATACTTAGCCTATATAAAATCCAACTCGGCATATTTAAAATCTACTTGAGATTAGCACAAGTCTTCATTTACTAATGATTTCAAGTCTAGCATGTTTAAAGTCTACATGAGACTAGCACAAACTATCATCATTAATTGTTAAGGGAGAAAGCTAGAACTTTACACGTTCGATCGGGTCAAAAATTACTTCTTATTCTCACCAACGAAAAACCTACATTCATGTCTTAACACTTATTTTTTATCAACTACTAATATATATTTTTTATTTTTTTTATTTTTTCCTACAAATAAAAACTTAAAAATTTAAAAATTTTGCTATTTTTGCGGGAAAACGGGTACGTGAAAACAAAACAATAAGCAGGTAACATCAAATCGATAGATTCCCTCCCCAAACTAAAACGAAACATTGTCCTCAATGTTTAAGTCGGGTTCTACGAAAATCTAAGCCGTTTATTAATTATGCAAAGATAGACGTGAATCGATAAGATGAAAGGATATCGGATCTCCCCAAACTAATTTCAAACAAAGGATAGGAAGCTCGAGTGAACCGGGACACAACACCGAACACGAGAGGCTTCAGAAATTGTTGGTTCAATCCTACAAAAATCACAACAAAC
Organism: Tanacetum coccineum; assembly: GCA_026074375.1. Taxonomy (NCBI): domain Eukaryota; kingdom Viridiplantae; phylum Streptophyta; class Magnoliopsida; order Asterales; family Asteraceae; genus Tanacetum; species Tanacetum coccineum. The sequence goes on along the minus strand of BQNB010005796.1, from coordinate 49,857 downwards.
AACAAACGACGAAAACCGGAAGAGTACAAGCCTCTTCACAACACAACACATTTGTTAGAAAATAGAAAGAAGAAAGAAAATGGATAAGCATGGGGTGAACTCCCACGAAGCGGCTTGTTTTTGTTCACCGAGTCGCAAGCTCGACTCGATCCCTGCATTCATTTGTCCTTAGGGAAAGTTTGGAGATCCGGGATAACCAACGGTGGCATATCCCCTCCAAAATAATGTTTGAGACGGTGGCAATTCACTTTGAAATTTGAGCCATCGGGGTGAGATAATTTGGCAGTGCCATATGGAAAAACTTCAGTTATAGTGAAAGGGCCAGACCAACGGGACTTAAGCTTACCGGATAAAATCTTTAATCGAGAGTTAAAGAGGAGGACTCAATCACCAACGTTAAAAACGTGGTTTTCGAAGATTCTTTTAAGTCCACGATTCGTCACCTCGACTTGACCATTAGTTTGAGGGTGGTAAGCGGTAGAAAGACGATATGTGACTCCATATTTGGACATGACTTTATCAAATTTGTCATTACAGAAATGGGTCCCACGATCGCTTATGATAGCTCTCGGTGCACCGAATCGGGAGAAAAGGGATTGGTATGTGCTTAAATACACATACCTTTTACCTTTAAAAACGAGCTGAAATAACCAAAAACGGACTTAAAATGCC
>BQNB010005796.1:0-47671 GCA_026074375.1 Tanacetum coccineum | reverse complement strand
CCAAACAAGCAACCATATTATGCATAGGACAAGATACTAGAGCAGCCGTGGAGGTGTAATTCATGATCGTCGGTGATTAGAAGGATTAGGGTTTGTGATAGGAGAGCATGGGAGAGAGATTAGGTGAGTAAATTATGTGTTTGAGAATGGTTTATATAGGTTGCAAGTAAATCCAGTAGCGAAGAAACCACAATTTTACACTTTGCATCCCTATCTCCCTTGTTTCTAATGGTAACTTAACAGTACTAAGGTTTGCCTGGCAGTACTAAGTTTTGGCTTGGAAGTACTAACTTTGTACCTACCAGTAGTAACCAAAACTGGCAGCACCAACTAATTAAGTACCATATGTAGCCCTCAATCCTCATTCCAAAGAACATAATGAACCCCAAATAATTAGCATATCATCCATAACCCATCTGCTAAGCAAAAAAAATCTACAAACTGTACAACAACTCTAAATTACACCATCTTGCCTCCCCTAAACTAATGCAGCTATAGGTTAAGCATTCCAATGTTAACAATCAAGAAATTAAACCTGCTAACATCAAAAGATTTAGTTAAAAGATCAGCCACATTGTCATTAGTATGAATCTTCAGCACCTGGATAAGTTTCTTCTCATAAGCATCCCTAATGAAATGGTGCCTAATCTCAATATGCTTTGTTTTGGAGTGAAACACTGGATTATTTACTATGCATATTATGCTTTTATTATCAATGTAGATCTTTGTATTCAAAAAGTTGAACCCATAGTCTAACATTTGGTTATGAATCCACAATACTTGCCCACAGTAGTTGGCAGCAACAACATACTCTGCCTCTGTAGTAGAAGTAGCCATAATTATTTGCTTCTTGCACTGCCATGAAATAAGTCTCCTGCCAATAAATTGACAACCTCTTGTTGTTTTTTCCTGTCAAGATTTACGCCAGCATAGTCACTATCTTAGTAGGCTTCCAGGTCAAAGGCTGACACTCTTGGATACCAAAGACCCAATTTTGGTTTGCCTTTGAGATACCTAAAGATCCTTTTCACAGCATGAAGATGTGAAGTCTTTGGAGTGACCTGAAACCTATAACAAGCACAAACTACAAACATAATATCAGGTCTAGAAGCAGTCAAGTACATTAAAGAACCTATCATGGATCTATAAAGATGTACATCTACATCAGCAGCTTCTTCATCCTTGACCAAAGGCTTCTGGGTCTCAATTGGAGTACTAGCAGTCTTTACACTCATAAAATCAAACTTCTTCATAATCTCGGCAACATATTTATCCTGACTTATGAAAATTCCATCTTCTTTCTGCTTGACCTGTAATCCAAGAAAGAAGGTAAGTTCACCCATAGAACTCATCTGGAACCTTCTCTTCATTAATGCCTCAAACTCATCACACCAAGACTTCTTTGTAGAACCAATAATAATATCATCCATATATACTTGTACCAGCATGATATCCTTCTTGTCCCTCTTTATAAACTGAGTCTTGTCTATGGTTCCTCTTCTGTATCCACTTTTCTCAAAGAAAGTAGATAAAGTAGCATACCAAGCTCTGGGAGCTTGATGTAAACCATACAGAGCCTTTACAACCTTATACACCTTCTTTGGAAACTTAGGATCTATAAACCCTAGAGGTTGAGACACATAAACCTCCTCATCAATTGTACCATACAGAAAGGTACTTTTCACATCCATCTGATAAACTATGAATCCCATATAAGAAGCAAAGGCCAAAAAGATCTTAATGGCTTCAAAACTAGCCACAGGAGCAAAAACCTCATCATAGTCTATCCCTTCCTCTTGTCTATGTCCATGGGTAACTAATCTTGCCTTATTTCTAACTATAAAACCTCTTTCATCCCTCTTATTCCTGTAAACCTATTTTATCCCAATTGCCTTCTTACCTAAAGGCAAGTCAACCATAATCCAAACTTTCTGAATCTTGAACTGCAGTAGCTCTTCCTGCATAGCATCAACCCAACTTTCATCTTCAAGAGCTTGAGATATATTCTTAGGTTCAATCTAAGAAAGAAAGCAAGCAAACAAGCAATGCTGGAAATCCTTGTTATTATTTCTTCTCTGCTTTTGAATATAGCTTACAAGAGCATGTGCTCCTGAACTTTTGTTCACTTTGCTCCTTGTCTGAATTGCTGAATATGGATCTCTAAGAATTTGAGTGGAAGGATGAATAGAGTATATCCTAGATTGGGGAATAGGACTAACATTTACAATGGTTTCCAAATTTGTAAAGTCAACCACTGCACCCTCATCATCATAAGATGCACTTATAAAGATCTCTTCATTTGGAACTTCATAGATATCCTCAAGACCAAGAATTTGAGAATCATCTTGATTAGCATACTTAGATGGATCAGGATAGGATAGCCCAGCAGGCCTAACATTTCTTGAAGGACTAGCAGTATTAACAGGTGTGCTAGTAGTATTAACATATTTAGTGCTGCTAGCTCTAGCAGCTCCTGCTTGAAGAAGCAAATCCTCAGTATATTAAGCAAACTCCTTTCTAAGAGTTTCAAATGCATCATTAGCTTCCTTTTCTTGTCTTTTAAGCCTTTCAAGTTCCTCCAAAAAGACTTGATGTGCCTGATCTACTGGCTCCTCATTTGTCTTTGAAGTAATTTCCCAATTAGGCTTTTTACTTCCATTATTTGCTTTTGAGCTCTTGATAGTTGAAGTATAAGAAGACCATAACGGCAGTACAAAGTATTCTTGAGCAGGTTCAGCCTCCATTTCAAAATTTTCTGCATTATTATCCTGTGTACCTGCACTATTATTAGCTTTTTTTGGACCTACAGTTTTGTTAGCTTTATTCTCTGCAGTAACATGCTGATAGTTCATTGAATCAGTTAAATAATCAAGATCAAATAGCCAAGCAGGTCCTTTCCCTGCAACATTAGGTTTATTTTCTAAAAAGTTTGTATGCAGGTTTTCTTCAACCCTCTTGGTTTCTAAATTGTATACCCTAAAAGCCTTGCTATTTAGAGAATACCCAACTAAAAACCCTTCATCAGACTTTTCTTCAAACTTGCCCAAGTGTTCAATGGTATTCAAGATGGTCATATGGCACCCAAAAAGTCTTATATAGCTTATGATTGGTATTTTACCAGTTATAAGTTCATAAGGTGTCTTGTTTTGAGGCTTGGTCACTAATACCCTATTAAGGACATAACAAGTAGTACTAACTGCTTCAGCCCAAAAAGTGTTAGGTAAAAATGAATCTGCTAGCATTGTTCTAGCAGCCACAATTAGGGTCCTATTTTTCCTTTCAGCAACTCCATTTTGTTGTGGAATTCTGGCATTACTATATTCCCTCTTGATCCCTTTTGACCTACAAAATTCAATAATGTCCTTGTTCTTGAATTCTGTACCATTATCACATCTAATAGTTTTAACTTTTTGATTTAATTGGTTCTCGATTTATCTTATAAATTCCTTAAGGATTCCACTAGTTTCATCCTTAGTTCTTAAAAAGAACACCCAACTAAACCTGCTAAAATCATTAGTGATAACAAGGCAATAAGTCTATGGTTTATACTCCTTATAGATGTTGGTCTAAATAACTCCATATGTAAAAGCTATAAGGGATGACTAATAGAGGTCACTAATTTGGCCTTACAGGAGGCCTTGTGTTGCTTTCTTTTTTGACAAGCAACATAGGTATGGTCATTTTGAAAAATCTTGAAAGGTAAACCTCTTACTAGGTTTCACTTAACAAGTTTGTTTAAAGAGGAGGAGAAAGGGTTTTTTAATGTTAACATGACCCAACCTCACTTTGCATTTGTTGGATTCCTCAACTGTGGCCCTTTGTAAATATAACAGCAAAACCTTTCCTGTAGGAAACAATGTTCTCTAAGTTGAAACTGTTTATAAATGTTTTGTCTAGGGATGTAAGTTTATTACTTGAGTTTCATCAGGCAACTTAAATTCAGGAGACAACACAAGACATTCAGTGTCTGTGAAGAGAACCTTGTTCTTCTTGTCACACATCTGTGACACAAAAAAAAGATTAAAATCTTGTAGTTCTTTCACAAAGTACACATCATCAATATCTAACTTTTAAGTTCTTATTTTTCCTTTTCTTGTTATTTTACCTTTACTACCTCCAAAAATAACAGAGCCACCTTTAAATTCTTGATAGTCAACAAGGTAGGCTTTGTTCCCAGTCATGTGCTTGGAACATCCACTATCAATAATGCCTTTTCCTTTTAAAGTTTGTTGTGGATCATCCTGCACATTAAAGAAGAGAAATTTGTTTCTCTTAGGGACCCAAGCCATCTTTGACTTGGGTCTGCCTAGTGGATCTTCAAAATTAACACATTTTCTAAAGTTTGATCACCATTGTATTTGGAGAATTTATTCCAATAATGCCTTTTGGATCTCCAGTTACAACCTACTGAGGTTTTAATAGTAGTTTCTCTTATGCCCCCAACAGCACTAACTTCTTTGTCCATAGCAGTATTAACTTTTTGATTTGAAAAGTCAGTTTTAGTGCTGTTGTTCTATTAAATGGCCTTCTAATAGGTAAATGAGTTTTGTTAAAAATAGGTCTTGTTCTAACATTATTCACAATGGGTCGAACAACATTAGCTTTCCTGGCAGCACTAGTTGATACTGCTTGACTATTAAAATTATGCCTAGAAGTATTAACTGGAAATATGCCAGTTCTAATTAGTACCGCTATTGGAACAAACTTGTTTTGGTGATTCAATATTTGCACATTGTTTCATACTGGTCTATTCTCCCCTTGACCAGTACCCTTACTCTTTTTTTTGTTCAATTCAACCTGTTTAGCCATTCTTTTCTCATGGAAATCATAATCTATAATAAGATGGCCAAAACTACCACATACAAAACATGCCTTTCTAGTAAACCCATATCCCAAACCCAGCTTTTTAGACATTAAACAATTCCAGTCTCTCTTGTCAACTTTAGGACTCTGATTACATATGTTTTGTTCTTTAACAGTTTCCCTAGGAGTTTTTACATGCTAAACAGTATTAACAAAAGAAAAACTAGGTGTTTCCTGTTCTTTTAAAGATTTAATCACATATTAATCATCACTGTCTGACTCATACTCCTCAATGATAGGAGCATCAAACCAAACTTTAGGTTGACTAACAACTCTGGGTTCAATTACAACTAGTTCAGGCACAGATTCAAGTGTTTCTACACTGGAATTGGATTCACAAGAGTCAAAATTACTGGTCTTAGCATCAGATTCACTAGGTTTAGACTGTTTTGGACCATACGTAAATTATGACTCATTTATTCCAAAATCAGATTTAGGAGGCATGTAATTTCCTATCATCGAAGGAGGAATTGCATGCATTCCTTCAACTTTTGCAAATCTATCATACACAGGAGCATCTTCAATATCACTAGAGTGGCTATCAAAGACACTCATTAAAGCTTCATTATATAATTCATTCTCTTTTACTTGTTCACTAAAACCTAGACCAATTTTTTATTTAACACTCATCTGACTATCAAGCAGTTTATTAAGACTTTTAGAAGAATTTTGCCATTTTTCTAGTTTAGTTTTCAATTCTTCTTTTTCTTTTACAGCTTCTGCTAATAGTTTCTTATGATATGTGAGCACATCAGTTTTATCATCTAAATCAATTTTCATAAACCTAATTTTTTCTTCATAAGCTAATTGATTTTTTTGATGACAAACTAATTGAGCTTCTACCTTTGCTAAAGCTAGTGTATAGGCTTTTATTTCTATACTAGCATCACCAAGTTGTTCTTTCTGTTCATCATATAATTTTTTAAGTTTAGTATATGATTCCTCACATTCTTTTAAACAAGATGTTACCTCAGTGTCTGAGCCTGAATGGCTGTAAGCCATCAAAGCAAAGTTCTCTTGCTCATCTTCTGCATGACCAGTCCAATCAACACCATCTCCATCAAGAGTTACCAAAGCTTTAGGTTCCTCCTGTTTTCCAGGTCTCCTCCCATTGTCTTTTGCTTTATATCCAGTGTTCCCTGCATCTCTCCTTCTGATATCTTGATTCCCTTTTGATCTGCACTCTCTAGCAAAGTGCCCTGTCTTGTGACAATTGAAGCACTCGACTTTGGTCTTGTCAAAGCCAACTGGTTCCTTGGCATCAAACTGCAGCTTTCTCCCTGTCTTCTTGTAAAACTTCTTCAATCTCATAGAAATCATGGCCACCTGCCATTTCAAATCTATTTCTTCTAAATCAAACTCATCAATCTGTTCTAGATCCTCATGATCTAATTGTGGACTACTGGATTGATTAGCTAAGAAGGAGTGCATGAGTTCATTAGTGTATAATGATGAGTTTTCCCTTTGTAAGTTATATTTAGAAGAAGTAGTAGCACCATAAGCAGTACTAACATCATTAGTGCTGCTAGTGCTTTCAGAAGAAACAAAAGCGACATTCTGTGCACTAGAAGATGATCCAGTAGAGCCTTTAACACCAGTCTCAAAAACTCTAAGATTGTTGTAGAGATCATCAAAACTAAGACTGTCCACTCCTGGCTTGGTCCTCATGATCAAGGATACTTAGGACCAGGAAGAAGGTAAAGACCTAAGGAACTTCTGATTGTCATCTTTAGTGGAGACACCTGCACCATGAATCTCATGTTGACTCAGAAGACTTTGAAACCTGTCATAACCTATGTGCAATCCTTCTGAGTTAGATACAGAAAAACCTTCAAACTATTGCTTTAGAATGTATTTCTGCATTTTCTTTGATTCATCATTGCCACCAAATTTGGATTTGATATCATTCCACATCTCTTTAGCACCAGTCATCTTGTGAAATTTTGCTAAATGGTCTTCTGATATAGCCATAAGCAAGGTGGTCCTTGATTTTCTTTCTTTCTCTCTAACTAAAATCTCTTCAGCAATTTTAGGAGGCAAAACCTTTATTTGTCCATTTGTATCTGTTGAGACACTTATAGGACCATTTCCTCTTTATATGAATTCCCATATAGGATAGTCTGTATGGGCCAAGTAATGTTCCATTTTCATAGCCCATATGTCATACTCACCTTTCTTCAGAATAGGGAGTTTGATGGTTGACACAGTGTAAGGGGCTTGTTGTGTTGGTGTTACTACTGGTGGTGGTGGAGTTTCATCATTTGCTTTTGCCATTAAATAGATTTGAAAGGTAAAGGTTTATAACTGATGTGTTTTGGTTCTTCTTACTCAGAGTTTCTCTACAGGCTCTGATACCACTTGTAGATCCCAGTCTGATAAGATCTTTCAAGCCTGTTAAGGGTGGTAGCTAATCTGGATAGATCCAAACTAACTACAAGTGAAACAATGACTATGAACAGTATGAGTTATGCGGAAACTAACTTATATTGCTAAGAAGAATAATGAATAAAATAGATCTTTTGATTACTATTAATCTGCTAGGTTATAAATTACTAACTATGAATATTTGTGAAAACTCTTATTTCTAACTAGTGTCGTAGGGTTCCTTTTATACATTAAGGAAACCCTAATGGTCTTATAAAAAGCGTTAAGTGATCATGCATATCTATTCCTAATATACCTCATGCATATCACTTAAGCAGTAATATTTATATATGCTAGCAGTACTAACTTACTACTAACAGTAATAACTCTACTACCATTACTAACAGATGTACTAGCAGTACTAACTAACTAACACTAACAGTACTAACTCTAGAAAACATAATTCCTAACACTCTTCTTCTGTTTGTTTGTTTTTTGTTCGACCGTGCGCTTTTAGTCACAGGTTAGGTTTTCTCCTCCTCTTGTATGCAGAAACTTCTAAAACCCAACACTTATCATCCCATCACACATCAATCAGTGCCCCATCCACCTCACAACTACCCATTACACCTACTGAGGAGGCTGCTCTAATGCCTCATGAATCACCTCTCCAAAGTGTTCACTCACTTAGACGTGATGAGAGCAGTATGCAACAACATGAATTGATGGATTTGGTTACTAAGTTGACAGATAGAATTGGAGTTTTGGAGAAGGACTTGGAGCAGACAAAGAAGATTTATAGTACTGCTTTTACAAGACTCGTCTTAAGAGTGAAAAAGTTAGAGAAAAATGTCAAGACATGCAAAGCTAGGAGAAGGGATAGGATTGTTATTTAAGAGGATGAAGATGTTGTTGAGGATTCTTCCAAACATGGGAGGAAGATCTCTGATATTGATACAGATCCCACAATCTTATTGGTACAACCTCAGCAAGACATGAAATATGATTTTAATGCTACTTCTAGTATACCAGTTACCATTGCTAGTGCTTCCATTAGTACTGTTAGCCCTCCAAGAGTTTCTACTGCTGAAGACATTATTGGTGCTAAAACACTAGTCTAAATTAGGAGGAGTGCATCAAAAGTAAAGGATAAAGGAAAAGCCATTATGCAAGAATCTGAGCCACTAAAGAAAATCAAGAAAAGGGTTCAAGTTCAAATGAGCATTGATGAAGAATTAGCTAAGAAGGTATTTGAGGAAGAACAAGCTAGATTCAATGTTGAACAAGAAGCTAGATGTAAGGCAGAACAAGAACAAGAAAGGATTGACTTTGGAAACAGTTTGGAATTTGCAAAGCAGTTAGATGAAAAGAGATGTTGCAGCTAAAGAAGCTTCTGATATTGAATTGGAGTGATCCTTCTGTGTTAGATACCATTGCTCTTAGATTAGACCTTTCCTCTTTATGTAGTGAAAGTCAGAGAAACATTGTGCATGTATTTAAAGAATCAAGGTGGATACAAGATGAGTCACTTCAAGGGAATGAGTTATGAAGAAATAAGACCTATATTTAAAAGTGTATGGGATAAATTCCCAATCCTTTGTACCTTGGATTCTGAAAAGGAGGAAAAAGGTAGTAAAGGAAAACTGAAGGAAGCTAACAAGAGCAGAGTCAGATATTGTAGAAGGAACCTGCTAAAAGACAAAAAGCACTACAGAAGCTTCAGGTCAGTTCAGAACAACCAAGTAAAGAACCAAAAGCAGATGAACTTTCTCAAGAATAGCTACAACAAATGATGCTTATAGTTCCAGAAGAAGGAATGCATATTGAAGCCCTGTAATTCAAGTACCCAATCATTGACTGGATGTTCACTCTGGAAGCATATGAGTTTTTAGAAAATCATTAGAGTGGGGCAATCACACTAAGGTATATCAAGTTTTTGAAGATATGCTCAAGAATTTTGACAAGGAGGATCTGGACAAACTTTGGAGTTTAGTTAAAGAAAGATTCAACTCACCAGGACTTATAAATGATAAAGAGAAAGAACTATGGATTGAACTTAAGAGGTTATTTGAACCAGATGGTCACTAAATACTCTCTGGAAGTGTAAAGATATTGCATTATCCTTCAAAAATGGTTGGATACCATGTGGTGTTCTTCATGTATATATAGGAGAGGAATGACATTCTTTATGTGTTGAGAAGGATATCCCACTTAACAACAACACTTATGACTTTGATGTTGTGCAACAAGCTGAGAGTGGATCAATATTCTGAGATGGCAGATGAGCTTTTACAGAAAATCTTCATACTAGCAAATAGGTCTAGACAGTAATATGTTTGGAAGCATCCTCAGTAGTGCAGACTAGAAGATTTGATTCAGAAGAAACTTGAGATTTGAAGGTAAATCATAAGTTTAGGGGAGGATTGTTAGGAATAAATCTTTAAGCTTCTAGTTCAAGAACTTAGTACTGTTCAGCATATAACTACCAGTACTAACTGGGTTAGTACTGCCAGAAGAAAAGTTAGTACTGCTAGTACTGAACTTAGTACTGCTAGAGAAGATTAATACTGCTAAAGGAAGTCAAAGATGTCAAAAGATAAGGATTACCAGAAGATAAGGATTACTTAAAGATGAAGATTATAAGATAATTAAAGAATAGATTATATCAGAATATTCTATAAGTTTATGTTTATCTTTAGTATATGTTGTAAGCCGACTAGGACTCCTTGGTCTATAAAAGGAGGCTCTAGGGCATTAGTTGAGATACAAGTTTTCATAGTTGTCAAGTCGATTTAGAAAAGCTTCAAGGTTGTAAACCCTAGTACTAGTGAAGAGTACTCGTATTATTGATCTAATAATATTGGAGCGTTTTGTTATATTCATTGTTCATTCAGTCTACTACATCACAGTTTACTGTTTTATTCATAATACTTCTAGATATTAAGGTGTAGATTCCGCATACACTTTAGTATACATACAAAGTTTCTACAATAAGTTATTTTGGATTTATCCAAGGTAATTTAACCTTAGACAAGCTAAGGAATCGATCAAGGATTAGGATCAATAGTTGTCACTTGTTAACTAATCCAATGAAATCAAAACATTATTGTTGAATTTATCTAGATTCCACCTACTAGCAAAATGTTCAATAAAACCAAAGGCAAATTTACGTTAAATAGTTAAGCTCAGAGCGTACCTTAGCATGAATTTTAGAAGGACAATATTTGTGATCCTATGATTCTAGATGTATAAATCACTATATGGAGAGCTATCCCGGCATCTAGATTACTTGGTCTGTATCACTAGATCCAGTTGAATGATAGGTCGCATACAAAAGCACGTAAACAAGTATATTGATAAACATAAACAAGCATACAACGATAAATTAAGAAATCAAGATATAAACAAAACCAAACATTCAGATCTTCATAATAATGGCTAATACCCAAAGGTATTAGCCTTCAAACATCATAATTAATACAAGAGTAATGGCTTAGCCAAGGTAAACTAACCGAGTTAACGAATGATACCAAAAACTAAACGATTACAAAAGTATAAGAAATTACACGTTGTCTTCTATGGATTGGAATGCGTTGCAAGACCTCTTCTGCTCTTTTTCTCCTTTGAAAATCGACTTTTGTGGTTTAGGTATCGAGAATATGATTTAGCACACTTAAAACTCGTTTTTGAGTTTTGTATTTATAGGGTCTGGAGTCGGTGTCGATACGGCGTATCCAAGGTATTGGATACGGCGTATTGGAGTTTCTTAGAGTAGGGACCACGTTTGATATCTTCCAGAATATTTTATTCCCATATAGCTTGAATACGGCGTATTGCCTTTCCTGGATACGGCGTATTGGGTTTGTTTCCTTTGTAGTCTTTGGTGAGTGTAGGCACGGATACGCCGTATCTTCCTTGATGGATACGGCGTATTGATTGTCAGAATAGTAATCTTCAAAATATCTTCGTTTAAGCTCCAGAATGCGCGCCTTTTGCTAATATTCACCAAGTACTCCGTAATTACTACAATTCTCAAATATAAACGATTAAGTAACAATTCTTTGCAATAATTATACAAATAGGGTTAATTACATGGGATAAATGATGCTATAAAATAGACGTTATTTGATGTCATCAAATATCCCCCCACTTGAATCCTACTTGTCCTCAAGTAGCCTTTAGAAGTTTATAAAAATGTATCCCTAAGGATATTTTTCGTTAAAGCATTTATTTGATCTATTACAAGTACACAACCAAACACCTCACGAAATAGGAAGATGAAAATACACTCAAAATCACTCAAACTAATATAGATTGTTACATGTAACTAATTTGCTTCACTGCTCATCAATTGTATGATAAGGCTAGGTTAATTACTTAACTAATCTTATTGATACCCAATATTCCAGGAGGGCGACAAAGACCACACATACACACCCATAACGACGGGATAGACACATGTGACTGCTCACTCCCACCTCGAATAAGCTAAAGAGTAGGAATAGTAGAGTAATATAGGGTATGGATCTTCTAACTTTCACCAATAGTAATAAACCAACAAGGCAGCTGAGACATGCATACATGGCGTATAACGTACAGAAAATAGACCATGCAACGCTCGATCACATCCTCTTCGCGTAAAACCTAATGGTTATATGATTAGGAAAGGGAAATAAATGTTGTTAAATAAAAATTATGAAACAATAGATTAAGTCTAAAATACAAGTTGCTAGACACTTTTTCCCGGACTTGTCTACCTATGATAAAGCACATCTGTTTAATGTCTTGATCATAGATAAAAGAAACAAACAATCTAAGTTGCGTTACAATACGGTTAAACTTCCCAAACATCCCATACATTACATACATTACAAGAAAAGTAGCGATATCTTCCACTTTATACAATACTCTACATCGTCGATTTGTATCAACGAATAATCGATCCTTCATGTAATTCTTACAAAACAATTATCTTCAAACTTTTCTTTCTCTTTTTGTTGCGATTTTTCTAATTTTTTTTATTTTTTTGCTAACAATATACTACGAAACTCGATGTAGTTTTGCCATCTTCACGATCATAATAATTCCGGATAATTCCTTCGATAATTCCTTCATTCTTCGGACGTACCATTAATTGCGATGGTAGTAAAAATACATGAGTTTTGACTATAATATACATTCTCATTTGCGATGTGCAAATTTCTTCCAACCGTACCAAAGATAGAAAATTTTGACACAAGACTCGGGAAATACAAACTTTACACTTTAAGCAACTAGCAACTATAAAATAAACTTAATCTAACAGGGTAGGCTAAGGTGTAAAGGTGTAACGAAACAAATAATTGGTGTAGTTCCTAAAGGATTGGCTCTACGGGTTGTTCTAGGGGTATCTTACTCTTAAAATGAGAGTAAACAAAGGGTTTATACGGGGGTTAACTAACCAGTGTAGTTAGTTAATAAGCAACATGTAAAGGCGTTTTGGGTGTAATCCTAAAATTTACTAATTTAAACAAGTTACTCCATCTAAATCCATAGTACTTATCACTGCGGTCTCGAATAGATATACTAAGCCAAGTTCTAAAGTCTACAACATCACCGACACACTCATATTTTGTGGAATTTGGGTAAACATTTGGAAACAGATAAGGTTAAATCCTCACAATATCTAACAAGGGTTATTGTGTGCGGGTTATGTATCAAGTAATTTCACAAAAGTATGCTTGAAAAAATTTTAAATTTGAGCATAATTTAAGCATTTTAGTGTGAAAATTAGGACAAGTATACATTCTAATTCCATCCCCCTACTTGAATTATACAACGTCCTCGTTGTATAGATAAAACATTAAATACGGGAATTAAAAAGAATTAGAATGAGAAACTCCCCTGATATTTGCTCGGTAGATTCTCCATGTTGAGTTTATTAGCAAGATTGTGTTGAACAGCCGCCTTGAAGTTTCAAGACTCCAACACTTCAAGATCTCCAGATTTGTAAATTCTCCACCAATATTCATCGATATTTCTTTCACGAGGTCCTGTATAAATTCTCAGAAAACAAATGCAATTCTATCTCCGTGTATTCGTTTGGTTAGACTCAAAATAAATACCTAAAACTGTACAGGAAGTCGATACGCCGTATCCATTCCCCAGGACACACCGTGTTAATACCTGTATATGTTGTATTCATTTAATGAATACGTCATATAGACTGTGTTGAAAATAAAGATATCGTCCAGATAGTTAATACGCCGTATCCATGGGGTTTGAATACGCCGTATAGACAGTCTGGGAAGACAAACTCGATAAAATTAAATAACATTTCGGGTTGTCTCTCGGGAAGCACTTTTGTTTTTATAAGAGTCTTTAAGTTGAACTCCCTTCTGCCTCACGTCACACCATTCTCGAATTCTATAACCTCATCATCCTCTTTGTCAATGTTACCTCCGTAATATTTCTTCAATCGTTGTCCATTGACCTTGAAGCTAAACCCGTCTCTGTCAGTGATTTCTATAGCCCCATGTGGATACACCGTTTTAACAATGTTAGGACCGCTCCATTTCGATTTAAGTTTTCCAGGGTACATCTTCAGACGAGAATTATAAAGTAGCACCTTGTCGCCTACCTTAAAATCTTTATCACCACGAAGTCTAGAATCATGCCATTTCTTGGTCCGTTCTTTGTAAATTCTAGTATTCTCATAAGCACCATCTCTTAATTCGGCTAAATCATTAAGCTGCATAAGACGACCTTCGCTAGCAAGCGTTAGATCCATATTACATTGTTTTAATGCCCAATGTGCTTTATGCTCGATCTCTAAGGGTAAATGGCATGCTTTCCCATAAACTAGTCTGAAAGGTGTACACCCTGTCGGTGTTTTGTAGGCCGTCCTAAATGCCCATAATGCATCGTTAAGTTTTTCTGACCATCCTTTAGGATACCCCACCGATCTTTCCAGAATACGCTTAATAGCCTCGTTAGTAACTTCAGTTTGTCCATTAGATTGAGGGTGATATGCTGTGGATAATTTATGAGTCATACCATATCTTTATAAAGCCTTTTCAAGCTGAGAATTACAAAAATGTGTCCCTCTATCAATAATCAAAGCTTTAGGAACTTCAAACCTAGCAAATAACTGTCTTAAAACTTAACCACAACACGCGCATCATTCATAGGTAATGCTTGAGCTTCGACCCATTTGGACACATAATCTACAACTACTAATATGTATTTATTACCTCTAGATTGGGGAAATGGTCTCATAAAATCTAATCCTCAAACATCAAAGGCTTCGCATACCTGGATGTTATTTTGAGGCATTTTGTTCCCTGAAGATATATTTCCTGATCTTTGACATGCATTACATCATTTTACGTACATCCTTAAAGATACTAGGCAAATAAAATTTGGACTCGTAAACCTTCTTTGCGGTAACATTAACACTATGATGCCCACTAGTAGGTCCCGAATGACAATGCGCCAGAATTTTGAGGGTTTCACTTCCAGCCACACTTCTTCTCATTATATTATATGCGCATAGTTTAAATGCATAAGGTTCTTCCCAGAAGTAAGTCTTGACTTGCGAGAAAAACCTCTTTCTTTTTTCAAAGGTCCAATTTGGAGGAATAACCTTTCCAATAATATAATTAATAAAATCTGCATACCATGGTTCATCGTTATTAGACTTGGATTTTAGCGCCATTAAATGCTCGTCAGAGAATTTATCAGCAATTTCCCTCTCCGTTAACACCTCGATATGCGGATTCTCTATCCTAGATGAGTGATCTGCGGCCAAGTCTTCTGCTTCCTTATGTTTCTCCAATACTTGACAAGGGATAGTGAGACTCGTAGGGTCTTTTTCTTTTAATGGCAGTTTGTTGAGCAAGACAGCTGAGCACTTTAGTTTCATTATCTCGCTACAAGCTTCTTAACGTTTCGATTTATTCGTCAGTAAACTCTTTAAAATATTTAAGAGTATTTTGGTATTTGCACTAGGGCTTCGATAAATGGAATATTAATATT
Source organism: Tanacetum coccineum (assembly GCA_026074375.1). Lineage (NCBI taxonomy): Eukaryota > Viridiplantae > Streptophyta > Magnoliopsida > Asterales > Asteraceae > Tanacetum > Tanacetum coccineum. The sequence goes on along the minus strand of BQNB010005796.1, from coordinate 32,428 downwards.
GAGTTATTTCAGATTCTCTAAAAAAATTCATTGCAGTACTTTTTCTTTTTATTTTCTCACCCTGTTTGGGAAAGGAATAGATGATTGTTGTAGTTTTACCAATGGTTGATTAGTTCTTTCAGGAATACTCAAAGATTTATTTTCCACATCATCATCATGTGGCTTTTCTTGCATATCTTGTTCAAATAAGGGAGGTTCGTTCTTGTTGAATCCAGTTTCATTAATTTTTTTTCTATGACTGGCTTCAGACATTATCTTTCTTCCCCTGGTTGTCACTCCTTTGACTTCGTTTTTCAACTTTCCTTGCGTCTTTATGCATGGTTGGCCAGTAGTACCATGTTCGCATAGCTTTGGCTACCACGGACCTTGGCCGCGCGTGCATACTGCAGGATCCTTCATGGATTTTTCTCATAACATAATTTGCTTGTAATGGTCCGACACACCGTAGCCATGGCTCAAGAAAGGATTTCTTGTATAGAACTCCATTGATCACAACGTACCGTCTTGATTTGAGCCGTACCGTGCTTGCCTTTTTTCTTTCCACATAGAGTGTTTCTTCTGTGAGGTATTCATAAATCAAGGTCATCCAATTATTTCCTTATTCCTCCACGACTGTTAATACTTCTGCTTCATTTATGGTTTTTTCTTTAAGTTCTTCTACAAGAACCTGTTTGGTTAGGTGAGCAAAGCTAGTGGATTGAGAACTTCTTGAAACTGCTGGTAAGCGTTTTTACTTTGCCCATGTATTGGATCCTACCTAGTTCCTTAGCTATGTAGGACCCGTTGACTTGATTAGTCACTAGGCGGGAGTCTACATGCGCTTTGGTGTGTCGTTGTGTGGTGTATATTTTAATGATTCAAGTTTTAAATTTATATTTTACCGACTTAACCAAAAACAACACTTTAACGGGCAATGTACCCGGTCGGTGGTAGATTCGTGGTAAGTAGGGTGTCAAACACTTGAAGCGAGGTTAAAACTCTCAATTTATTAATATTTTGGTTATCTAATCTAAGTCAAACCTATGCTAATCCTATGTTAGTTCTAATCCTAATTCTAACAGGTAAAAGGGGGGGTTTCAGCCTGAGAGACTGGCACGGGTTTGGTGGTGACTACAATCAATTCAAGACACTTTAACCCACGCAAGCAAATTAACAGAAGATAAAAGAGCGGTCAAGCCTTATGATAGAAAACTGTATTAGCCATCATTAATCCGATTAGAAGTTGGTTTGTTTATTCAGTGCAATGATTACTTATCTCGAGGTGACATATCATTCTTAGACTTAGGCGGGACTTCATCCTAAGACCTAGACACATTAATTCTGTCACAATTAAAGTATCCGCATAAAGCATCCTTATTTGCTTATTATAATCTATCTTAGGGATTAAAGCAATGGTGATCTTGTTAAACCCTAGCTCATAGAGACTTTACCCACTTACTGCTTAACGGCGATTTATACACTAGTAGTCCACTTGTCCAACTATCCAATGGAATCAGAACGTTATTTGTTGAATTATCTAGGTTCACCTGCTAGTCAACTTGTTCAATAAACCAAAGGCAATATCCGATATCTAGTTAAGCCAGAAGCGTATCCTAGCACGGATTTAGCAGGACAATATTTGTGATCCTATGATTCTAGATGTATAAATTACTATATGGAGAGCTATCTCGGCATCTAGATTACTTGGTCTGTATCACTAGATCCAGTTGAATGATAGGTCGCATATTAAAGCACATAAACAAGTATAAATTGATAAACATAAACAAGCATACAATGATAAATTAAGCAATCGACATATAAACGAAACCAGACATTCAGATCTTCATAACAATGGCTAATACACGTATGTATTAGCCTTCAAACATCATTATTAATACAAGAGCAATGGCTTAGCCAAGCTAAACTAACCGAGTTAACGAATGATTATAAAATTATAAGAAATTGCACGTTGTCTCCTATGGATTAGAATGCGTTGCAAGACATCTTCTGCACTTTTTCTCCTCTGAAAATCGACTTTTATGGTTTACGTATCGAGAATATGATTTAGCACACTTAAAAATCATTTTTGAGTTTTCTATTAATAGCGTTTGGATTCGGTGTCGATATGACGTATCCAATGTGTTGAATACGGCGTATTGGGGTTTTCTTGAACTAGGGACCACGTTTGATAGCTTCCAGATTATTCACCTTCTATATCTCTAATACGGCGTATTGGTCTTCTCTAGGTACGGCGTATTGATCATGTTTCCTTTCTGGTCTTTGGTGAGTGTAGGCACAGATACGCCATATCTTCCTTGATAGATACAGTGTATTGGTTGTCAGAACAATAATCTTTAAAATATTTTCGTTTAAGCTCCAGAATGCGCGCCTTTTGCTAATATTCACCAAGTACTCCGTAATTACTACAATTCTCAAATACAAACGATTAAGTAACAATTCTTTGCAATAATTATACAAAATGGGTTAATTACATGGGATAAATGATGCTATAAAATAGACTTTATTTGATGTCATCAGATATCTACTATAACCTTCATTAGAAGTCTTCTTACATAACCATGACCAATCAAGGTTTAGGTCATCACAACTTCAATATATAACATATATATTGAACCTAACATCTTTGTTTTAAAAAAACATATGACGTTCCTTCACATGTATAACCTTGTATACAACCCACACTGTCATTTGCTCTAGGATTACGATGATCAAAATCATACCTGAAGCTCAAGCTCTGTAGCAGACTCATATATTTTTAAAACTAAAAGGTGTAACACCCCCAAAAATGGGTCACATCAGAATATGTTTCCGAGAGCGTTACTTTAAAATACCATTGCACAAGACATGAGAGAACGACCTCTAAACGTGTCGTTTGAAAAGTAATCTTGTATTGTTTAGACTCCAATGCACATTAAGTATGTCAAGTAGCCTGTTCACCTGAGAAAAACATGCTTAAAAAGTGTCAACATAAAGTTGGTGAGTTCATAGGTTTTTGTAAGTATAAATGTTGAACCAAAGTTGTGTAAAGTATGCATGACCATTTCAATCCTTGTATGTTCGCCAAAAAATGTTGGAAATCAAAGTGTTGTAAAGTATGCATGACCATTTCAATCCTTGTATGTTCGCCAAAATGTATGTATGAATGTTGGAAATCAAAGAGTTGTAAAGTATGCATGACCCTTTCAATCCCCAAATAGTCACAAAAACATATGTATGAATGTTATAAACCAAAGAGCTGTAAAGTATGCATGACCATTTCAATACCAAATAGTCACAAAAAGTTAAGTATAGTTGGACCACCATTGTTCAAGTATGTATTGCCACTTTATTTAAGGCAACGTAAATATTCATGTGTGTATAAAAGAATGATTACGATTACTCTAAGTTTATGAAACTGCTGCGTAGACTTATATATGCCACTATTATTCAAGGCACCGTAATGTACATGTTTCTATAAATGTTGTGCTCCACCATGCTATAACGTTTCGTCTCACATTGATAGCTAATCACCCTAACGTGGCTGTCACAAAAACCCGAATAGATCTAATTCATAACATTCGCGCTTACCCTTCGCAAGTACATTCACATTTCAAAACCACTTAAGCAAAATCCGTAATCATTTGGATAAAAGTAAAGTGATAATTCCTTGTTTTCATACATAAGTGAAACAAGCAATGTATTTCGTTCCAAAATAAGTAATTGAGTATGTAGACCAGTTTGTAAAATAATTGTAAATGCACATGTAATGAATTCAAACCAATCATGTAAATGGAATTGGTAACAAGCATGTCCAACCCCAAAAGTATGTAAAATATATGTTAAACAAAGTAAAAGTGGGGCTATAAACACACCATGAGTTGAGTAAATCGATAAAGCAAATCACTAACAAAAATTGCGTCACGAATCTCTTCTGAATGCAACCTAATTTATTATAGTGGCTAATGAGTACGTAAGGATACTTTGAATAACTAAGACCATATATAATCTATAATAGCTACATCACCATCTAATTGTATTTGTGAAATCATATTTATAAAGAAAAAACGTTTATAAATATCTCTTTAGTAAAAACGGCGTAACTTTATCGTTTTAAGTCCGTTTATTATGTTCTTTACCTCAACGCTTTCGTATTAAGATGATGTATCAAAATATTACATTTTCAAATTTTCAACCCCCTGGTGAACAGTACTTTTTACTGTTCATTCATACACTTTTATAAATTTATTTTTATAAATTTAATTATCGTAAACCTCGTAAAAGTCATATCTTATTCGTTTTAACTTCGATTTTAGTGATTCTTTTGAGCACGTATTTGAAATTAAAAGTTTTATCTAACTAATGCATTTTTACAAAATGTATCTGAGATGAATAGTGATTTTTACAATTCATAGTTTATAAGATTATTTTTATAAACTTTAATTATCGTAAACGTGAAAAATCTATAACTCCTTCGTTATTGATCAAAAAATTATGATTATTAATGTTTTAGAATCCTAAAATTATGTACTTTCTGAGAAAAATAACCAATCATTTATATCAGAGGTGAATTATAATAAGTTTTTTTAAAATTTCTTTTATAAAAGCGTTTATTATCGTATAACTTGCAAATGCCGTATCTCCTTCGTTATAAATCAGCTTTTCGAGTTCTCTACATGCCTACGATCCTTGTAACATGTTGTATTTTATAAAAACATGAAATAAATATATTATTTTCCAAATTTGATCAGACCCTTGAAGATTTTTACATAAAATGTGTTTAAACTTGTTTTTATAGGTTTTTAGCTTAGTACAATTGTTAAAAGTCCTCTACAACACAATATATCACATGCCTCATATGTATTAGGTCCTTTAGTCCATTAATTGTCCAAGTATTGTCCATGATAACAAGATCTCACAACACTTTTACTTATAAACTTAATAAGTAACTTTTTAAATCATTAACTTATATATACTTTTTATAGGTAAACCAACACTTGAATAATACTTATACTCCCATTATAACATGTCCTCAACATCAACATAACATGTGACAAAGTTCATCAAACCATGAACAAGTATAAAAATCCATTTTACTTGTTAATATGTTCCCTAAATGGTGATTAACTATATAAACATCATATACACATAAATCACAAATGTAAAGAGTTTAGGGTTTTTAGATAACCTTAATATGATGTATGATGAAAAGAAACAAGATCTAAACCCTAGTTTAGATATTAAACCCAAGCTTCAAGACTTAGAAAACCTTAATTTCAAACTAGAAGCCCTAGTTTTCTTCTTTATGCAAAACCCTTGTAATCCCTTAACCAAGCTTCCAATACACCTTAGATATGCCTAACAATGAACCTTGTACACTTGAAATACCTTAAAAATCAAAACCTATGAATGTATTTGAGTGTGTGGTTTGATCTGTAGGTTTTGAGGGAGAAGGAGAGAGTATTTGTGAGTTTTTGTTAAGTAAAACGAGAAGTGAAAATTTACTTGTGAATAGAATCCTTTATATAGCAAAAATATCTAGAAAACTATTTGTAAAAACCATGGTATTAGGCTTGAATGATTAGCTTGTAAGATGGTTAGTGAAATGTGTAAGGAAGTTGATGAAAGATGTAAGAAAGTTGCTAGGAGGTTGCTTGTTTAAGTTTATAACACATGTGTGCTTTCTAGATGGAAATTAGATATTATATTTGTGTTTTCCTAGCCTATAGATCTGGCCATATATGTATATGTATAAGGAATTGTGTAATTTTTGAGTATTGGGTATAATTGTGGGTATTTGGTTGAGTATAAATAGGTATTGGTGCTTCCGGGTATGCCTAAATGTATTTTATTGCGAAACGTAAACGTTTTACGTAGCCAATAAAAATAAAATATAAAAAGTTAATAATTATCCTCCAAATAATTATATAACACTTGCTTGACGTAAACTTTTAATTGTTTGATGTCCGTTTACGTTGAATGTTGATTTTTAGTTTACGCGATTTAGCTAAACGCTAGAATTTTAAAGTGAACGCGTAAAAGTTTAAAATAAATAATTGGATGTTCATTGATGTAAAAAGGTGTGAAAATTTGAGTTGTTACAATCTTCGAGTGTTAAAAGAATTGCGTCCCGCAATTCAGTTCGAGTTGCCTTCCGGAATAGTGTTGATGAAGAGGTGTAGATACTCGTCTTAATCCTCCTAATTATGTGCTAAGTAAATTTTCTATATAGAACCACACTGGTACGGGTCTCAATCCTTTGATGACGGTTAACTTGCCGGCGGGTTGTCCTAGGGCGACTAGTGATGTGTCTCGGCTTCTTGGCTTAGGATTTGGTATAAGATGACGTCGACTTTATAGTAAGATGGAGTAAAGGTCTGCTTAGTTGTTATGGTTACTAATTTGATTTACTAAACTAAACACGTTTTATGAATACGCACACAGAACTTTGCTTTTCAAGGATGTAAGTAAAAATGGATTTATTGACAAATGTTACATGGTGACTACTCTCAGCATGGCATAGTCCTTCCTGAATTATACATAGGTGATCAGGCTATGTATATTTGAGGGCTAACGATGCGATGCTCATTTTCGTCAAAATAGTGTTATGATTTTAGAATGGCTTACATGAATAATTAGAGAATTGGAGTAGATTGGCGGAAATTTCACAATACATAGATTTGATAGATAATTTGAAATCGTTTAGTACAACGAAGATTTAAGAGAAATACAATGAGAAATCCTAAAGAGATAAAGTCTAAGATAGTTCCGACTTAGGGTTTACTAGGCAAAGCGAGACAATTTTCTCTTTTAAGCTTCAATCTTGTCTTTAATGTTGTTAGGGTCTTGATCGGTTTCTCCTCCTCCTAAGGCATGCACCACTCCACGTGCTCCAGTCCCTCCAGTTTGGTTTTCATGGTTTTGGTTCTTTCGCTCTGGGCAATCACTCCTGTAGTGCCCTTGATTCACACATTCATAGCAAGTAAGGTTTCTTTGATTGTTAGTAGTAGCAGGACTCCTATAGTCTCGGGTCAAGTGACCAACTCTCTTGCAGTTTGCGCACTTTACAGTGCACTGGCCATTGTGATGAAACTTACACTTGTTGCACGATGGTAGAGTTCCAGCATACTCCTTCTTTTCACCAGGCCCAGCGGTATCAGCTATAGCCACACCTTGCTTCTTGGTAGGTTGTTGTTGAGCTTGGCATTCAGCAAGAGTGTTGATCTTTTTTCCCATTAGTTCGATTGCAATTTTAATTGCATCTTGCATTGTCTTAGGCTTAGATGCTATCACCCTTCCATGAATCATGTTCACACGGTTCTGAAACTTCACTATTAGACACTCACTCTTGTAGTGTTTCAGACTTCTACACTCATAACAGGTGTGAGTTCGTTGATTCCTAGCAGCAGCAGGTGTTCTACAATTTTGGGTTATGTGGCCAACCTTCTTGCAATTTCTGCACTTTATAGTGCACGGTTCATTATGGCAAAATTTGCACTGGTTGCACAAAGGTAGAGATCCAGCATATGCCTTTTTGTTGATTGGCCTAGTAGTGTGCGCTCTAGGCACCTTATGTCCTTTGTTTTGTTGGCTCAAGCTTCCATTGTGGTTACCTTCCCACTTCCTCTTGTTGCTAGCATTCTCTGCTACCTTGTCTTCTTGTCATTTGGTCTGGCTCACTGACCTGCGAGCCATGTTGGTTTTTGTCTCATAAATAGCAATAGCCTCGATAGCAATAGCCACTAGTTAGGCTACCACTCGCTTAATTTCCTCAACACTCATCCCTTGATTAACCGTTGTCATTGTTCTTCAAAGTTGAAAGAGTAATAAGATAAGATTAGTTTAGTTATCCTAGTCGTGTTCCGAAGATGGAATGTTGCGAGATGATATGTTAAAGTTATGTAAGAGTCATGTTATTCGTAATGTCTTGGGAAATGCTCTAGTATTTATATAGATAACCCTTATATAAATAATTGTAGAGTATGTGTGAAAGAATGTAAACACATCTTTGTATATATATATGTAAGACCCTCATAGTAATATACGTACTATAATATAAATACGTATATGAATCATGTAAGCATCTAGTATGACCAACTAATGCAACAAACAGTGTATGTATGTCCCGTTAAAACCCTTTTGTATGATGCAATGTTTGTAAAACGGTTATAGTCTAGGTAAAATGCAACCTAGTTCTCTATAACCTTGGCTCTGATTACCAATCTGTAACACCCCCAAAAATGGGTCGCAGCGGAATATGTTTCCGAGAGCGTTACTTCATAATACCATTGCACAAGACATGAGAGAACGACCTCTAAACGTGTCGTTTGAAAAGTAATCTTGTATTGTTTAGACTCCAATGCACATCAAGTATGTCAAGTAGCTTGTTCACCTGAGAAAAACATGCTTAAAAAGTGTCAACATAAAGTTGGTGAGTTCATAGGTTTTTGTAAGTATAAATGTTGAACCAAAGTTGTGTAAAGTATGCATGACCATTTCAATCCTTGTATGTTCGCCAAAATGTATGTATAAATGTTATAAATCAAAGAGTTGTAAAGTATGCATGACCATTTCAATCCTTGTATGTTCGCCAAAATATATGTATATATGTTAGAAATCAAAGAGTTGTAAAGTATGCATGACCATTTCAATCCTTGTATGTTCGCCAAAATGTATGTATGAATATTGGAAATCAAAGAGCTGTAAAGTATGCATGACCATTTCAATACCAAATAGTCACAAAAAGTTAAGTATAGTTGGACCACCATTGTTCAAGTATGTATTGCCACTTTATTTAAGGCAACGTAAATATTCATGTGTGTATAAAACAATGATTACGATTACTCTAATTTCATGAAACTGCTGCGTTGACTCATATATATGCCACTTTATTTAAGGCACCGTAAGTGTTCATGTTCTTATAAATGTTGTGCTCCGACATGCTATAACGTTCATCTCTAGTGATAGCTAATCACCCGAACGAGGCTGTCACACCCGAATAGATCTATATAATAATATTCGCGCTTACCCTCTAAGTAATTCACAGTTCAATCTGCTTAACCTAATCCATAATCATTTGGGTAAAAGTAAAGTAATGTCCTTGTTTTCAAAAATAAAGTGAAACAAGCAATGTATATCATCAAAAAATAAGTAATTGAGTATGTAGACCAGTTTGTAAAACGAATTATAAATGCACATGTAATAAATTCAAACCAATCATGTAAATGAAGTTGGTAACAAGCATGTTATCACCCCAAAAGTTGTAAAATATATGTAAAACAAGTGAAACGTGGGACTATAAACTCACCTTTAGTGAGTGAATCGATAATGCAAATCACTAACAGAAAATGCGTCACGAATATGTCCGAATACAACCTAATTAATAATAGTTCGTATGAGTACTAAGTACTTTGAATAACTAAGACCATATATAATTCTATATAGCTGCATCACTATCTAATTGTATTTGTGAAATCATATATATAAAGTAAAAACGTTTATAAATATCTCTTTAGTAAAAATGGCGCAACTTTATCGTTTTAAGTCCGTTTCTTATGTTCTTTACGTCCACGCTTTCGTATTAAGATAATGTATCAAATTATTACATTTTCATATTTTCAACCCCCTGGTGAACAGTACTTTTTACTCTTCATGCACTTTTATAAATTTACTTAGAGTAAAAGTCATATCTTATTCTTTTTAACTCTGATTTTATTGATACTTTCGAGCACGTCTTCATAATTAAAAGTTTTATCTAACTAATGTATTTTTCAAAAATGTATCTAAGATGAATAGTGATTTTTACTATTCATAGTTTATAAAATTATTTTTATAAACTTTAATTATTGCAAACATGAGAAATCCGTAACTCCTTCGTTATTGATCAAAAAATTATGATTCTTAATGTTTTGGAATTCTAAAAATAAGTATGTTCTAAGAAAAATAACCAATCATTTATATCTAAGGATAATTGTAATAAGTTTTTATAAAATTTCTTTTATAAAAGCGTTTATTATCGTATAACTTGCAAAAGCCGTATCTCCTTCGTTATAAATCAGTTTTTCGAGTTCTCTACATGCCTACGATCCTTGTAACATGTAGTATTTTATAAAAATATAAAATAAATAGATTATTTTTCGAATTTGATCAGACCCTTGAAGATTTTTACATAAAATGTGTTTAAACTTGTTTTTATAGTTTTTTAGCTTAGTACACTTGTTACAAGTCCTCTACAACATAATATATCACATGTATTATATGTATTAGGTCCTTTAGTCTATTACTTGTCTAATTATTATCCATGATAACAAGATCTCATAACACTTTTACTTATAAACTTAATAAGTAACTTTTTAAATCATTAGCTTATATATACTTTTTATAGGTAAACCAACACTTGAATAATACTTATGCTCCCATTATAACATGTCCTCAACATCAACATAACATATGACAAAATTCATCAAACTATGAACAAGTGTAAAAATCCATTTTACTTGTTAATATGTTCCCTAATTGGTGATTTACTACATAGAAGATATATACACATAAAATCATGAATGTAAAGAGTTTAGGGTTTTAAGATAACCTTAATATGAAGTAGGATGATGAACAAAAAGATCTAAACCCTGGTTTAGATATTAAACACAAGCTTCCAAGACTTAGAAAACCCTAATTTCAAACTAGAAACCCTAGTTTTCTTCCTTATGCAAAACCCTTGTAATCCTTTAAACAAGCTTCCAATACACCTTAGATATGCCTAAAAATAAACCTTGTACACTTGAAATACCTTAAAAATAAAAAATTATAAACGTATTTGAGTGTGTGGTTTGATCCGTGGGTTTTGAGGGAGAAGGAGAGAGTATTTGTGAGTTTTTGTTAAGTAAAATGAGAAGTGAAAGTTTACTTGTGAATATAATCCTTTATATAGCAAAAATATCTAGAAAACCATTTGCAAAAACCATGGTATTTGGTTTGAATAACTAGCTTGTAAGATGGTTAGTGAAATGTGTACATCGAAGTTGAATGAAAGGTTGATAAAAAATTGCTAGGAGGTTGCTTGTTTGAGTTTATAACACCTGTGTGCTTTCTAGATAGAAATTAGATATTATATTTGTGTTTTCCTAACCTATGGATATGGCCATATATGTATATGTATAAGGAATTGTGTAATTTTTTAGTATTGGGTATAATTGTAGGTATTAGATTGAGTATAAATAGGTATCGATGCTTCTGGGTATGCCTAAATGTAATTTTAATAACGAAAACGTAAACGTGTTATACGTATCCATAAAAATAAAATATAAAAACTCAATAATTATCCTCCAAATAATTAGATAACAAAGTTAATAATTATCCTCCAAATAATTATATAACACTTGCTTGACGTAAACTTTTAATTGTTTGATGTCTGTTTACGTTGAATGTTGATTTTTAGTTTACGCGATTTAGCTAAACGCTGGAATTTTCAAGTGAACTTGTAAAAGTTTAAAATAAATAATTGGATGTTCATTGATGTAAAAAGGTGTGAAAATTTAAGTTGTTACCAAAGGTGTTAGAATTGACTAACCTGTGATCTTCATATGTGATTGACGATTGATTACATTAAGAACATATATGCTATGTTACTAGTTTACTACTCATTCCATAATAAAAGGGTTCCACACAAACATGTAAACTTGTAAACCATATACAGTAAGAAGAAGAAGATAAAGAATCATTTACCTGAGTCCTTACCAACACTGTATCGAGTACAAGGCTACATAAAAGAATAAAGTGAAGTATAACAGTCTATACGAAGAAAGAAAAAAAAGAATATAAGGGACACTGATATTGATAGGGGGAACATAGCTAACCTCAATGTTATAAATACCAATTTTTCCATGAAATGAGGATGCTGATATGACCCCATGTAACTTTGGATGCCAATGCTCATCTAAATTCAAATTGGTCCCAACTGGAAGTTCAGAGGCGATCTGTGAATTCAGTACAGGTTTAGCGCTTTAATAGCATTCAGTTATAATGTCAAATTAAAACAAAGATCTACAGACCTCGACAGAAATAGTGTCCCATAATATAGTGTGGTCATCTTTAGCACATATAAGCAAATAAGAGCTATCATGGGGACACCATGAAATTGCAACGACACCTAAAACATTATTAGGTTGGAAGATACTCATGAAAGGAGTAAGAAAAAGTTGTATATCATTGTTCAGAGCGTAAGCATTTAAATAAATAACTGTCATTGTATATATTTCGATAATATAAGAAACTTGTACTGATCTTCAACTATTAGTCTATCAAGCTTAATAATCAGATATTGAACTGTTGTCACGGATGTAAACCACAAATATTTAGTTAGGCCTCAATCCTATTTAGACAATTTTACATCACTTTATTAAGTAAAATTGATGAGCACTTACGCTAAACAATGATTCATTATGCGTTAATTTGTCATCCTATGAACATTACTACCGAGTCTATATAGATAAAACCTAAGGATGATCAAAATTCAGAAATCATATTCGACATGGATGAATTGCCAGATTGTTATAACTTTGAATTCTTGCAAAGAGTGTTTGTAGAGTGCCTTGCAAAGAAGATATGAAAGAAGTACTTGGAAACATATCTGGACAATATCCAATTATAACAGTTGATGAGTCTTGATCATCACCATCCATTTGTAAGTTGCTATTATGTACTGTCATATCTGAGCCTTTTATTTTGTCTAAACCTAACTGATCAACATGCAATGGTTATTAATGCAAGTTATATGGTATCTTAACTTTTTTATTAATAAACTCACTTCTTAATATGGCCAATCTTCAGGTATTTGATATCTGCATATAAGCGAACATAAATTAAGCATTAATGTTGTTTAAGAGACTAAACGTTTTACAGGATACAAAACAAAAATGAAAAAAGGTAACCTTTCTTTGTTTATATTCTCCAGAATAGTCTCTATTGAGCCATGTTGACGGATAAGCTTTAAAGCCATCATACCACCAATACCTAATAATCAAAAGAACACAAATTAGTACAGAAACAAAATATCTAATGTGAAAGTCTTGTTTTACCTTTAATACTGTCATAATAATCACACCTACATAGAATGCACAGATTGATTTAATCCATCGTGAGACCGAGTCCCTCCAAAACCTGGCATAAAATAAGCACCTATGTTAAAAAGCTAAAAAAAATCATTATCTCCATATAATTAGTTATATTCAGCACCTTTAAAACATCAAAATCCATCACAGGAGTATTCCTCGAGCTAGGATCCATCAAATGGCAAAGAAATTTTGGTGCTTCAAAAGTAAGTGAACCCATATCTTCAGAAGCAACAACATTGATCATTTGTGAATAAAAATAAAATTGCTTAGCAATACAGATGTGATAACTTTTTAGTGTTACTATTTACAGACTTGTTGGGCGATTGGATGCCTTTATAAAGACGATGTAATATCTTATACAGACAAAAGATGGCATAAAAGCATACCTCCAAGAAATATGGTATCTCCAGATAGTAATCTTCCTCTTCCAGAAAAGCTTCTGGAGCTTAAGGATGGTTGGTGTTGATCAAGAGTTTTACAAATTCTGGCATGGTATAGTGGTTGGAAGGTTGCTTGTTGTATCTAAAGACCGGGGTTTGAACCTTTCCAAGGTCTACATTTTTTCAAAAATCTGAAATTTAATGTCAATGATGTGTCCATGTCATTATTGAGGTGGATTCCATATCATTGTCACATATATATCCACCCATAATTAGCCTCATATATATGTTATATATATAAGTATACTTTATACAGATATAACATATAATAACAAATAGATATACATTATATAAATATAATATAAACGTTTATCAGTGACCTTCAATTTTACGTTGTTAGCATCTCATGACCTATATGATAATTAACTATGAATCTCACCGTTTCGTTTGTCAAAAACTAGTGACACGAAAAACCGGGCAAAAACTTACTACCACTACATGAGCTAGATTTTTGCTAATTAGATCCATATGTAATAAATAGTAACATTTGTACACACTATAATAGGGTTGAAAGCTAAATTAAACTAAGAAACGTCCAATTGAACCCACTCATTATCTAGCTAGATTAATCATAAATGAGACACCCCTATTAGTATACGAGATGAATAGATCATAGCATCGTGCGGCTCATACAAATCATATATACTAACAACATAAACCCGGCCTTTACTGGGTATAAGACTTAATTTCTATGTTTGAGTGATGTTGCCTAGTGCATGTAAAGTATAACAAAAAAGTTCACCTTCATAGCTATGATACGATACACTTTGTAGAGATCACGTGCAAGGAACGAGTAAGGTTTAAGTCATATCACATGCAAGACACGTGCAAGTAACCAACTGAATTATCAAACTCCAAACTAGCTTTAGGACTATAAATACTTTTATTTGTACATTATCCCAATTAGCTTATTGAGATTTCTCTCTTCTTCTCTAATTCTCCTTTCCTAATTGTAACAGTTCTAACCAACTTGTAACAAACATCTGCCATTGATAATACAATCAAGCTTTCCGTACTCTTTTTCCTATTTTCTTGAGAACCCAAGCCATTGTAATCTGTTATCGGACTTAGTTGTTCCTAGTGGTGTGTATCATTTGGTATCAGAGCCCTTTCATGAGGTGCTTTTTGATTCTGTTCAACTTCCTACCAAATTCTGTTGCTAACTAGTCAATTCAGTTAGTATTTTGATCAACTAAATTCTGTCAAGATAGTTACAAATATGATGAACATAATTTTAGATGAAGGGAGGAAGCAAGCCATCGACAAGTATATGATTTCATCCTTACAGCCGATTAAAATTTAATTGGACCGATTATCGAGAGAAGTTGTGAATCTTTTGAGGTCTATTAACGAGGCTTCTTCCAAGAACGAATGCTTGGGTAATGACATGCAGGTATTAAAGAAAGACGAAGGTACATTTCTGAGTTTTGATCATAGAAATTCGAGTTGTAATTCAGATTTTGTAGATAATTTGGAACCTTTGATGGTAAAAGATAGTTATAATGTAGTAAAGTATGGAAAAGGAACTGGAATAAATGGAAGAAACAATGCTGATAAAGTTGATGCCCATAACATGTTTGATGAAATGTCATTGAACATATTTCTCACAAAACATGGTACCGTTAAAGAGTATTTTGATTCATTCAATTCGTGGTTTAGTAAGATGGCTTTAGAGGAATGGTATCGAGTCAATCTTTTCATTTGTCGGTTGCCACTTGAATTTGGAAATGGTGTTAGATTGTTTAATCCCAAAACCCTCTCTGATGCATATTGTTTGGCTAAGTTGCAAGAATTTACCCACAATGATATGATAAATAACTCTAAACGACCATTGCTTAATTCTTCAAAGTCTAAAGTATAACACCCTGTGTTTTCAGGTCATTTTACGACGTCATTTATTTCACTATTTATTTTTAGTCTCGTACGCGTTTGCTTTGAATTTTAATCATTAAGTTAAATCGGGTAAGCTAAAAATCATCATTCAACGTAGCATCAAACAATTAAAGGTTTACGTCAAGCAAGTGTTAGATAATTATTTAGAGGATAATTATTAACTTTGCACATTTTATTTTTATTGGTTATGTAAAGTGTTTACGTTACGCGATAAAATTCATTTAGGCATTTACGAAACCATCAAAACTTATCTATGCTTCAACAAATACCCATTATTATACCCAATACCTAATGTTTTATAAAACTTCACCCATGTTATCATTATAGCCAAATTTTGCATATAAGGAACCAACAAGAACACAAATGTTACAAGTATACTCTTTATATTTAGTCTATACTTCCTAAAACTTCAAGTATTACAAGAATATCAACACAAGATATCAAAGATCATCTTAGTCACCTCCCTCCCCCAAATTTTGGATCATATATACTCCCTAGGGAACCAAGAGCACACAAAACCTTTACCAAAATCTTGTACAACTTAGGGCTAATTATACTTAAGTACATGACTATTGATCTTGACCATTTTTTTCTCCTTAATTCCCTCCCCTTATTTTCTACTAGTCTTGAGTTTCCTAATAGTGATCTTGACTAGCTCTTGTTGTATATAAATGAGGGCATACTAGTAGATATCACACACATACAATTTCCTTAAGAAAAACTTCACAAATCTCTCTTTGTTTCTCTCCCTAACACACGACTCAAAGTAACACAAATAAACCATCCATACAATTTTTATTATCAAGTATTCAAGTATTCTAGCATCATACCTAAGATATTCTAAGGTGTATTGAAGGCTTGGTTTAGCATTTGCAAGGGTTTAATCAAGAAAGTTAAGATTAGGGTTTCTTGGAAAGATTAGGGTTTTCTAGTCTTGGAAGCTTAGTTTTTTTATTCTAAACTAGGGTTTAGAACTTGTTACTCTTCATCCTACTTCATCTTAAGGTCATCTAAAAACCCTACACTCTTTACATTTGTGATTTTATGTGTATATAATGTTTATGTAGTAAATCACCATTTAGGAAATATATTAAGATGTAAAATGGATTTTTACACTTGATCATGGTTTGAAATACTTTTTCATATGTTATATTGATGTTGAAAACATGTTGTAATGGAAGTATATACATTATACAAGTGTGGATTTATTTATAAAAGTATATATAAATAAATGGTTTAAAAGTTTACTTATAAAGTTTATAAGTAAAAGAAATGTAAGAACTTGTATTCTTGGAGAAATGATGGACTAGAGGACCTAAAATATATAGGACTTGTAGTATAAAGTGTTGTAAAAGACTTGTAACAAATTTACAAAACTAAAAACTTATAAAAACAATTTTTATACACATTTTAACCAAATGATCAAAAGTTTATGTTTTAAATACGAAAATAAGATATTTATTTTATGTTTTAATAAAATTCTACATGTCATGACGATCGTAGGCATATAGAGAACTCAAAAATCCGAGCTATAACGAATAAGATACGCCATTTGCAAGTTTACGATAATAAATACTTTTATAAAAGAAAATTTTATAAAAACTTATTACTTTCCACATTTGATAAAAATATTTGATTATTTTTCACAGAAAGTACATATTTTTAGGATTTTAAAACATTAAGAAACATAATTATTTGATCAATAACGAAGAAGTTATAGATTTTTCATATTTACGATAATAAATATTTTTATAAAAATAATATTATAAAAACAAATTACTATTCATTATAGAAAATTTTTGGAAAATATTTTAGTTAGATATAACTTTTAATTACGAAGACGTGCTCGAAAGAATCACTAAAATCGAAGTTAAAACGAATAAGATATGACTAGAAGGCACTTTACGGACAGATTCCAAGACCCGGGTACTAGACGAGGTAGTCTTAACTTTCCTTTTCCTAATCGTCTCAATAATGGACAAATGTTATATCAATTTTAAAGAAATCAACGAGATTACTTTTCAAACGACACATTTAGAGGTCGTTCTCTTGTATCTAGCGTTGTGTATTATGAAGTAGCACCCCAAGTGGTATTCCGCTGCGTTGTGATTTTTGGGGGTGTTACAGATTGTGTTTGTGAAATCATATTTATAAAGTAAAAACGTTTATAAATATCTCTTTAGTAAAAACGGCGTAACTTTCTCGTTTTAAGTCCGTTTCGTACGTTTCTTATGTCCACGCTTTCGTATTAAGACAAGGTATCAAAATATTATGTTTTCATATTTAAACCTACTGGTGAACATTACTTTTACTGTTCATACACTTTTAGAAATTTATTTGTATAAATTTAGTTATCGTAAAACTCGTAAAAGTCGTATCTTATTCGTTTTAGCTCCGATTTTAGTGATTCTTTCGAGCACGTCTTCGTAATTATTAGTTTAATCTAACTAATACATTTTTTACAAAATGTATATGAGATGAATTGTGATTTTTTTACTGTTCATAGTTTATAAAATTACTTTTATAAACTTTAATTATCGTAAACTTGCAAAATTCATAACTCCTTCGTTATTGATCCAAAAATTATGATTCTTAATGTTTTGGAATCCTAAAAATATGTACTAACTGAGAAAAATAGCCAATCTTTTATATCATAAGTGGTTTGAAATAAGTTTTTATAAAATTCCTTTTATAAAAGTGTTTATTATCGTATAACTTGCAAATGCCGTATCTCCTTCGTTATAAATCGGTTTTTCGAGTTCTATACATGCCTACGATCCTTGTAACATGTAGTATTTTTATAAAAATATAAAATAAATACTTTATTTTTTGAATTCAATCAGACCCCTTTTGATCTTTTTGTCAAAATGTGTTTAAACTAGTTTTTGTAACTTTTTAGCTTAGTATAATTTCTACAATAGTAATTTACAAAACAACTTATACCACATGTATTACATACTTAAGGTCCTTTGTCCATGATTTGTCTAAATTTTATCCATGATAACAAGATTCAACAAGTCTACATACTCATTTGTTCATAATCTTTAATAAGTACACTTTTTAGGTAACTAGTTTATATATACTTTTCATAGGTAAACCAACACTTGTATGATACTTATACTTCTATTACAACATATATTTAACATCCATATAACATATGAAAAAGTTCATCTACCCATGAACAAGTGTAAAAATCATTTTAGTTGTTAATATGTTTCCTAGATGGTGATTCATTATATAAACACTATATACACATAAAATCATGAATGTAAAAAGATTAAGGTTTTAGATAACCTTAATATGAAGTATGATGATGAACAACAAGATCTAAACCCTAGTTTAGATATTAAACCTAAGCTTCCAATACAAAAAACCCTAATTTCAATAAAAACCCTAATCTTGATCCTTACTTGCTTAACCCTTTTAAACACTAAACAAAACCTTCAAACCTTCTTGTAATACCTTAAATATGTTGTAAGATCACTTGTATACTTGATAAATAAATTTTGTATGGATTTGTTAGGGGTGTTTGTTCAAGCCGTGAGCTAGGGTGAGACAAAGAGAGTGTTTGTGTGATATTTTGCTAGTGAAATGGTAAGTGAATGAAGTGTGAAGTTTACTTCCAATAGTGTGCCTTTTATACTAGAAATATCTAGCTAACTTAACCATGGTTTAGGGCTTGAATGACTAGGGATGGGGAGGGATGAGGTTTTGTGTAAGAAAGTATGGGTTGGTGTAAGAAAGTTAGTATTTGTAAAAAAGGTTGCTTGGAAAATGATTTAGCACATGTTTGATTTGAAAATGGAAGTCTAGATATTATTTCCCTATGTATTTTCTATGCTAGAACCGGATATGTATGTATATGTATGAAAAATTATATAATTTTTAAGTATTGGATATAATTGTGGGTATTTGGTTGAGGTGGTATAAGGGGGTAAATAAAGGTTGTATTGGGGGGGCGGGGTATTGGTGTGTAGTGGAGGGGTATAGTTTATAGGTATTTCATTTTTTTTTTTTAGTGCTTCCGGGTATGCTAAATTATTTAATTGCGAAACGTAACCACTTTACGTAACCAATAAAAATAAAATATAATAAGTTGATTATTACTTTTGTAAAAATAATATATTGCTTGCTTGACGTAAACTTTAATTTGTTTGCTATTCGTTTATGTTGATTGTTGATTTTTAGTTTACGCGATTTTAACTTAACGATTAAAATTAAAAGCAAATGCGTAGAAGTTTAAAATAAATAGTTGAATATTTATTGATGTAACAGATGTGAAAAATGTGAGTTATAAAAATCCTTCTCACGACTAGGAGTACATGAAAAAATTATTTTCATACATTGTTGATATAAGCTAAAAACATTTTTCAAATCATGCACAATGATCTCACATTTATAGCCAAAATATATAATCAAATATATGTTTTGATAATATTGATTGAGCAACATCTTAAATCAAGAGCACTTGCATTTTTTCTTTTCAGGTTTTTTTTCTTAGAGTCAAATAATCATTACTCCATATTTTGTTACATATTGGCGGACGCTAGGGGTTAAAAATGCAAACACAACTCTTACTTAAATTTGTTTAGCAACATATAGTATTTGTTAGAAATCTTAGAGCATTACCACCTATTAGGAGATTAAACTTATTTGTCATAATTATGGGTTTTTGAGGCTTTATTTTACCTTCTTGCATGCTTGTCTACATGTTATTACTTGCTAAATGCCCTTAGTCTTGATCATGTATAAAACAAAATTAGGACTTTGCTTGCCTATTTTCTTGCTTGCTAAATGATTGTAGTCTTAGTTTCCATAAAAACTAGGACTTGCTGCAAAATGGCCACAAAACAGTCCAACATTTTTCCATTCCCTGAACAAATAAAAAAACCTGGACTTTCTGGACCTTCCAGGTGGCACCCCCCTTAAATCAAACAGGCGGTCCCCTTAAAATTAAAGGGGCCGACCATACAATTAAGGGGACCGGCCACCTGAAGCACGAATTTTACTGTTTCTTTATGCTTTTTGGCCCTCTTTCTCCTAGACCCAGCTGTACTTTCCCAATTCTCACCAACATTTCTTGGATTTGTATTCTAACAATGTCCATCCATCCATAATCACATCATCTTCCTAGTATAAATAAACCCCCATCCTCAACACATTCACCACATTAATCTTGTCCTCTCCAATGTCTTCCCCTCACAAACCTTTACCCAAACCTTCAAAGGTTGCCAAAATGTCGGTAAGACCCACATGGAAGAAGAAGTTGAACCATTATAACTCTTCCAATGAGGTTGATGTTAACTTACCAACACCAATGCTCAAACCACAATCTCCTATCAATGAACCTACTACTCATTCAAACCATGTTTCACTACAATCTCACACACTTCCACTTATTGATTCTTGTAACACTAATGTTGGACAAGCTTCCATTCCATCACAAAGCATCAATCAATCTCAAACACAACCCTCATTTCCTAAATTACTTATCAATCTACATGTTGCTAGTGTGCTTCATGCTCAAACTCCTCCCTCACTTCAAGGTGACAACCACACACAACCTTTACTTCCTCCATCTCCAAGTAGAGAAATGCTCATGAATGACATTAACCAACTTCAAAGACTTATCAAATCTCCTGCCATGCACTTCGCAACATAACACTTTCTATCTCTATTAATCTCTTAAATTACCTCATTCATCAACTTGGATCAGTTGAACAACATATGTTGGCTTTTGTCCTTATTGCATCTTTACCCAAATAACAATTCTTAACATGGAGTGAAGTATCATTGGATTGAATTTCTTCTCACTCGACCACAACCACCACCTCAAGTCTACTGAGATTACCCTCAAACAACCACCTCCGCTCTAAACTCTCCACCAACAACCAACTAAGCATATTACATGCTTACTTTTTCTCGCTTTTAAATCCAAGTTTCTCTAACAATCCAACCCACATCTCACTTCTTGTTCTTGGTTGATTCATTAGATTACTAGTATTCTTCAAGGACCTTTGTAGTTTAACTTTTATGTATGTTGTACTAATATGCTTCAAGCATATTATTTCTATTTATGCATGTATGATTGTGTTGTATACACAATTTCTATGATTAATGAATAATCTTTGGTATTATGCTTAAAAGTGTCATTTTTTGGGTTAATATATTTTTTTCCTCTCTTTGCTATATGTTAGAAACATCGGTTTTGTTTCTCTAACTTGTTTTTGTAGCAAATATACCATAGCTCGATTCCTTGGTGCCCTCGAACGAGGGGGAGTACACATCAAGGGGGAGCATTTATTCCGTCGGTCTTACTAACATTCATCGGCGAAGCCTTTTTGATTCTACAAAAAGGGGGAGAAATGGAAATAAAACTCACTAAAAACTTGTTTAAAATTAATTTTACATTTAATGAGTTTAGATTTTGTAATCATCAAAAAGGGGGAGATTGTTGATAGAAATAATGCCTAAAAACATTGTTAATATTTTTCGATCTCTCTACGTTTTGATAATCACAAAATGTAAAAACAATTAATGAAAAATTAATTGTAAACAAGTAATTAGTAGTAAATTTTCATTTCGAAAATTTAATCACTTAAAGGTATGAATAAACAAATGCTTAATGTAGTTTATGATCAATGGTTTTTTTAAACTCACGCTTTTTTATAAAAATGACATAAACATTTTTATATCTTTTACAAAACATTTTTAGATTTAAAAGAAATATTTTATTCAAATAAATATTTTAAATTTAAATTTTCTACCAAAAAATGGCTAGAAATGTTCCAGAAAACACCTCCCCCAGAAAAGACAAAAAAGGGAGCGTCAGGCTTGGGCGACCCCCTTAATTATAACGGCCCCTTTAATTTTAAGGGGACCAGCCACGTGTTTTTTGTCACAGCTTGCCTATAAATACTAGACTATTCTCCACTGATTTTGTCACATTTTGCACACAATTTCTTTCTGTTCTAAATCAGTTTATACTTTCCTTTCTTTCCTTTGATCATAAACTCATAAAGCCTTGTTTCTAAGTGATCCAAGCTTTGATCCTCAAGTGCAAAAGAAGAATACTTCCTGTCATCAAGTGAAGAAGTATTATAGCTTAGTGTGTGTCCTTGCAACCTTGTTGCAATTGTATCATATCTTGTAAATCATTTATGTATATTGTGAATGTGTGTATCGTAGTTGTGTATACTAAGTAGATTGTGGTGATCACTGTAAGTATAGTTAGATCGGCTGTTCTTAGTAAGTTATGATAGTTTGGTGTGATCGTAGTAGTGTCTTGGTAAAGTAAAGTTGTGAAGCAAAGTGAAGTTGTGAAGTAAAGAGAAGTTGTGAAGTTGAGTAAAGTCGTGTAGTGAAGCCAAGTTGTGAATTGTCGTGAAGTGGTGTGTTGTGTTGTGATAGATTGGTTCTAGCTAGGATTAAAACTCGACATTTAGCTTAGTGTTGGAAATTGGTGTAAGCTAAGTTGTGTACGGTTTTCTCCGCCTAAAGGGAGCTTGTTGACGTAGTGAAGAAAAATCTCGAGTTTGGTGCTCGGGGAGTGGAGTAGAGCGAAGAGGTACTTCGTTACCGAACCACTATAAATCCTCGTGTTGTGGTTTGATCATTCCATCTCTTATCTCTTACCTTGCACATTTATTTACATTTTATCATTACTCACTTGATTAGTTAAATTGTCTATATTGTGCATATTGTGAATTTACATAAAGTCGAATCTAAGTTTTTATAAACAAACATAACATTAATTTAAAAAGTGGTAAACTATTCAACCCCCCTTCTAGTTTTCCACAATTGGTATCAGGAGCCACGTAAAACAAGAATTTTAAAATAAACTGTATTTTAAAACTTGAATCGATCTATGGAATCGGAAAAATATTTAGAAAGGCAATCTATGCAAAGACAACTACTATTTGAAAGTGATGGATTTATTTATTGGAAAAATAGATTCAAAACTTATGTGAAATCAAAAGATCTAGATCTTTGGCATGTCATTACCTTTGGTGATTTTCCTCCTATTCAAAATAATCCCGAAACTAAAAAGGATGAAATTGTACCATTTGATAAACAAAACGATGATCTTAAAAAGAAACTTGCAAAAAATAATGAAGCTAAAATGGTAATTTATAATGCTTTACCACGTAAAGAATATGAAAGAATTTTTACCTGTAAACCACAAAAGAAATTTGGGATACTTTATTAATCACTCACCAAGGTAATAGTCAAGTCAAAGATAATAAAATAGATCTTCTTGTTCAACACTATGAACAATTTATGATTCCAGAAGAGGAACCAATAGATAATGATTTTGCTATATTTAACACTATTATTACTAGTCTAAAAGCACTTGATGAAGGTTTTTCTAGCAAGAATTATGTTAGAAAATTTCTTAGGGCACTTTGAAGAAGACATAAAGAATAAGGTCGTTTTTGAATCTGTAGAGGCTAGACTAGATATGTATAAAAAGAATGAGGTTGTTTTTGAAGAAGACATAAAGATTTTAAAACTTGATATTAAGTTGAGAGATAATGCACTAACAGAGCTTAGAAAGAAATTTGAAAAAGCTGAAAAGGAAAGAGATGATTTAAAACTTACCTTAGAAAAGTTTGGAAATTCATCTAAAAATCTAAGCAAACTGTTAGAGATTCAAGTAAGTGATAAGTTCAAGACTGGTGTGGGGTTTGATAGTCAAGTGGTTGATAGTCATGTGTTTGATAGTCAGGAAAATGAAAGGTACAAAACAAGTGAAGAGTATCATGTTGTTCCCCCTCCCTATACTGGGAACTTCATGCCCCCTAAATATGATTTGATACTTGCTGATGAGGGAGAATATGTTTTTAGTGAGTCAGTAACCAGTATACCTGATGCTGCAACAAGTGAAGCTAAGACTAGTGTGTCAAAACCTAAGTCTGTTGGTGAACCACTTATTGAAGACTGGATATCTGACAGTGAGGATGAGAATGAGACTGAGTTTAAGTCTAAACAGAGAAAACCTAGTTTTGCC
The DNA here is from genome assembly GCA_026074375.1 of Tanacetum coccineum. Taxonomy (NCBI): domain Eukaryota; kingdom Viridiplantae; phylum Streptophyta; class Magnoliopsida; order Asterales; family Asteraceae; genus Tanacetum; species Tanacetum coccineum. Next base: position 7,997 of record BQNB010005796.1, on the reverse strand, counting down.
AAAACAGAATTTGTTAAATCTAATGAGCATGTGAAAACACCTAGGGAGTCTGTTAAGAAGATAGAGAATAAAAAGCAAGCTAAATACCCTAGGAAAAATAGTCAAAGCCCTAGAGGTAACCAGAGAAACTAGAATAACTTGATGACTCAGAAATTAGGAAGTAATTTTGAGTTTAAAAATAAAGCTTGTTATGAATGTGGCAGTTTTAATCACTTGATCAAAGATTGTGATTTGTATGAAAAGAAAATGTTAGAGAAAATTGTATGGAACAATGCTAGAAGGGCAAATCATCAAAATTCTCAAAGAATGACTCACCCTCATCCAAAAGGAAATTTTGTTCCAAAAGCGCTCTTAATGAAATCTGGCATTAAATCACTTAATACTGTTGAGCAAAACTTTTCAAAAGCAGTAATATCAGTTAATACTGCCAAACCAATTAATACTGTCTACACAAGACCAACAATGAGTAGTGCAAGGAAAGCATCAAATGTTTTAAAGATAGCACATACATATGTTAGAAGGCCCTTTAACAAGTCAACAACAAATAAGAACAGTAATTTAAAAAAAAGTTAATACTGTTAAGGGAGATGTTACTACTGCTGGGCCAAAAACGGTAGTAAGTAATAATAAGGGAAATGAGGCTAATGTTGTTAAGGCCTCAACATGTTGGAGACCAAAGAAAAAGGTTTTAGACCATGTTTTTAGACACAATGATGCATCAATAAATTTTAAAAGATTTGACTATGTTGATGCACAAGGCATATCCAAGTCTGTAATGGCTTGGGTCCCCAAGATAGCCTGATTCTCTTACTTTTGTGCAGGGCAATCCACAGCTAGAATTGCAGGAAAAAGGAGTAATTGATAGTGGATGCTCTATGCACATGACTGGAAACAAGTCCTACCTCTCAGATTATGAAGAAATTGATGGTGGGTTTGTTGCATTTGGAGGAGATCCCAAAAGAGGTAGAATCACTGGTAAAGGTAAAATCAGTACATGTAAATTAGATTTTGAAGATGTGTACTTTGTTAAGAAGCTTAATTTAACCTTTTTAGTGTCTCACAAATATGTGACAAGAAAAACAGTGTTCTTTTTACAGACACTAAATGTGTTGTTTTGTCTCCTGACTTTAAGCTACTTGATGAACATCATGTCTTGCTTAGAGTTCCTAGAAAAGATAACATGTATAGTGTTGATTTAAAGAATATTGTTCCTATGGGAGGTCTAACTTGTCTCTTTGCAAATGCCACATTAGATGAATCCAATCTTTGGCATAGAAGGCTTGGGCATATAAATTTCAAAACACTAAACAAACTAGTGAAGGGAAACCTTGTCAGAGGTTTACCTTCAAAGATTTTGGAAAATAATCACACATGTGTTGCTTGTCCGAAAGGAAAGCAACATAAAACCTCTTGTAAGACCAAGACTGTAAGCTCAATCAGCCAACCATTACAAATGTTGCATATGGATTTGTTTAGGACAACATTTGTAAAAAGTCTAATGAAAAAGATATACTACCTAGTTGTCACAGATGACTATAGTAGGTTTAGTTGGGTTTTCTTCAAACTAACAAGCTTAAAAGAACCTGAACTTATGGCCACTAAGATCCAACAACTACTCATTAACTTTGAAAGAAACTAATAAATCTCGATAGGAACTTACATCCTAATCTATAAAACTTAAAAATGATGTTTCAAAAACATTCCAAAGGACCAAATAGCCTTGGCAGTAATCACTTAGTTAGTACAGCCTTGTGCCAAAACACCCCTTCAAACTATAAACCTACCTCATTTTAAGCTTATGAAATTAAGATTTAAAACTCAAACTTAAAAATACCAACCAGATAATGCCTAGCTTATAACCGACCTACGTGAACAAATTCTACAATCATAAGATATAACTATCAAGCATACAATTATCTACTATTTTTTGAGAATTTTTTAATTTCTATAACAAATACATTCAAACTAATATCACACTCAGAAATTTTAACTCAATAAGCATCAAACAACGGTAATAAACAATAACATTAAGCAGATATTAAGCACTAAAAGCAAAATGAACAGATACTAAGCAAATGTTATCAAATAAAGCTTAAACTTGAAATTGTAAAATGTGAAACCTACACAAGGTCCATAGAAACATGATGTAAGACCTAACCTCTAACCTAACACCTTAGCCTAATACTGACACTTATAAAAGCCCGTACCAAACCAAAGCTTAAGCAAGCTTATTCATTACCAATTTCCAAAAACCAAATTGGCATCAAAAACACAATTAAGCTGAACTGAATTAAAACAGGCTAAGAGTAGTAAGAGTAGCTTAAAGATGCTTACAAGGAGCTAATGAAAAATATAGTAGAGCCTTATTGAATTTAAAAAGAACACATTTATACTCATATTGTTCTTATTCATTTGTCACATACAATGTATAATTGTTAATAAAAACTCAAAAGTTCTAACAATCCCCTACTTGGGTTTTATTAACATTATCCAACATATTATGCATAAATTAAGGTACCTTTCGCTTTGAACCTTAACATAGTGTATATCTTTCAAATAGCTTAATAGAATCAATGGCTGCTATATAGCATTTGAGTCATGCTTCTTAGTGTTAAACTCGGAAAAATAACACACATAATATGTTAATTGATGTTCATAACATGGTAGCACTATTATGGCCATGTGCCAATCCGAGTTTTATGGATATCTCTAAAAGTAACTTACCTTTGTAGGAGCGGCACCACCCTTTATATCCACATAGGTTAAGCCCTTTAATTACCAAAGGTGCACTTCATTAAGAGTATAAAAACTCACCCTAAAAGAATTACTCACTATTTAGTAATCAACAACTTGTTTTTACCACATTGAACCTTTAAGTAGATTTAAGTCTAAATAAAGGTTGGGTTCCCATTGTTGCCAACTTTACTCAATGGGTTTCAAACCCATCTCTCTTGTAGTTTCAAAGACTATGTCTTTTGGAAGGCCTTTTGTAAATGGATCCACAAGATTCTTACAAGAGCGTATATATTCAATAGTTATTATCCCACTTTATATTAACTCCTTGATATAGGCATGTATAAGGCTAATGTGTCTAGACTTTTCATTATACACCTTATTATATGCCCTTGATAGTGTTGATTGACTATTACAATGTAAGGAAATGGCTTGCATTTGTTGTGGCCACAACTCTATGTCTAACAACATATTTCTTAGCCATTCTGCTTCTTTACCCGCGAGTGCAAGTGCTAAAAACTCAGCCTCCATGGTGGAATGTGTAATACATGTTTGTTTCTTTGAACCCCAACAAACAACCCTTCCACCAAGTGTAAAAATCCATTCAGTTGTGGATTTACTATCACTACTACCAGTTATCCAACTATCATCTAAGTATCCTTCAAGTACAACAGGGAAACGATCATAATACAAAGCTAATTGTCTAGTTCTTTTAAGATAACCAAAAAATCTTCCAATTGCTTTCCAATGATCCTGACTTGGATTACTCGTATATCTTGACAGTTTGCAAACATTATATGAAATATCAGGTCTAATACAATGTGTAGCATACATTAAACAACCTATTGCACTTGCATATTCTATTTGAGCAACAGCTCTTCCATTATTCTCTATCAGTTTACAAGATGACTCATATGGGGTGTTTGCTTCCTCTATATTCAAGTGTTGAAACTTGTCTATAATCTTATCAATGTAATGACATTGATTTAAAGCATAACCCCCACTATGCCTTTTAACCTTTATCCCCAAAATAGTATCAACCTTATTTATGTCTTTCATTTGAAAGCATGAAGACATAAACTTCTTAGTTTCATTGATACCTTCCATATTAGTTATAACAATCAATATATCATCTATATAAAGGCATAGGATGACACCATAATCTTTTGTAAACTTAGAATAAATACATCTATCAGATGAATTATAGGTAAAACCATTTGAAAGTATAGACTTATCAAATTCATCATGCCACTGTTTAGGTGCTTGTTTTAACCCATATAAAGATTTATTTAATTTGCAAACTTTATTCTCATGACTAGGCAACACAAATCCTTCAGGTTGTTTTATATAGACTTCTTCATCTAAGTCTCCATTTAAAAAGGCAGTTTTAACATCCATTTGATGTATATGCAAATTATAAATTAAAGCTAATGCAAAGAGCACCCTAATCGAAGTGATTCTAGCTACCGGTGCATATGTATCAAAGTAATCAACTCATTGTCTTTGACTAAAGCCTTGAATTACTAACTTAGCTTTAAAAGTTTAAATGGATCCATCTATATGGTATTTAATTCTAAATACCCATCCACACCTAATTGCTTTGGAACCTGGAGGTAAATCTGAAAGTTCCCAAGTATTGTTAGATACTAGGGAATCCATTTCATCATCAATTGCCTCCTTCCAAAATGCAGAATTCCTAGAGGTTATAGCCTCTTTATATGTTTTAGGTGCATCCTCTACATTAAGTAGAACTGGTATTTTATTAACAACATTATTCTCATTATCACCTTCAACAAGGAAGATAATAGCTTGAGAATCAATAAAATCAGGATCCAAGTTTCTTTCCTTTCTAGCCCTTTCACTTCTTCTAGGTGCACTAGAAGATTCTGCCATATTCCTCTTATTGTTAGAGTTCAAATTTGGACCAGAAATATCTTGTGGGATTTGAGTCACAATTTCATTTGTGCTTGTTGAATCATGACGAAATTTATTCTCAAAGAAATCTACATCTCTTGATTCAACAATAACATTTGAATCTAAATCTAAACAACGATAAGATTTAGAATCTTTTGCATATCCCACAAATACACTTTTTAAGCCTCTAGGTCCTAATTTAGAAGTATTAGGTAAGGGAACCTTGTAATAGGCTAAACAACCCCATACTCTAAAATAACTAATATTAGGCTTTCTACCCTTCCAGATTTCATAAGGAGATACTTTTAGTTTCTTTGCAATTATTCTATTACTTACATGACATGCAGTAAGCAAGGCTTCACCCCACAAATTCTTTGGCAAGTTTGCACTGACTAACATAGCATTAATCATATCTTGCAAAACTCTATTCTTCCTCTCAGCAACACCATTCTGTTGAGGTGTATATGGTGCTGTTCTTTGATGAATCAAACCTTGTGATTCACAATAGGAAGAAAATTCGGTGGAAAAGTATTCACCGCCTCTATCACTTCTTAGAATTTGTATCTTTTTGCCTTTTTGGTTTTCTACTTCAGCCTTATAAATTTTAAACGTTTCAAAGGCCTGATCTTTTGATTTCAACAGATAAACATAGGTATATCTAGAGCAATCATCAATGAAAGTTATGAAATACCTATCTCCTCCTCTAGTTAATTGTCCATTCAATTCACATATATCAGAATGCACTAACTCTAAAATTTCAGATTGTCTATCTACTTTAGGAAAAGGTTTTCTTTTCATTTTCGCTTGAACACATATTTCACATTTATCTTTATGTTCATCATTATAGGATATAATGCCTTGTTTTAACATATCTTTCATAGTCCTATAATTTATGTGTCCTAAACGATTATGCCATAAATTAAAAGTAGAGCATTCAATATTAAAACTAAAAGTAAAATTGCAATCAGGCAAATAAGCAGAACTAGTAATTTTATTAATATTGAGTTTGAACATGCCATCACAAACATACGCTTTTCCTACAAATATATTAGCTTCGGACAGAATCAGTTTGTCCGATTCTATCACAACCTTAATCTTACTTTTACAAAGTTTAAAACCAAAAACAAGATTCTTCCTAATGTTAGGAACTTGAAGAACATTCATAAGGGTTAACTTCTTTCCAGATGTGAATTGGATCTCCACATTTCCTGAGCCAATAACCTTTGAAGTATGATTATCACCCATCATAACTTCATGTCCATCTTCAGTTTCCTTATAAGTTTTGAACAAGTCTCTATTGTTGCAAACATGTGTAGTTATCATACCACCAATCATCAGTTGTTGTCACACTAGCCATATGTAGTTCCTGAATCATTCCAATGTTCATTTCAGAAACTATAGCAGTGATTTCTGTGGTATCAATTTGTTCCACTGCATTAGCAAATTCATCCTTCTTGTTTGAATTTTGATTTTTCTTCTTTGGATTCTTGCAGTAGCGTTTGATATGCCCTTTTTCACCACATTTGTAACACACAACCTCAGACAATGGTTTCTTGTCTTTCTTGTTGTCCTTGGATGAATTCCATGTACCCTTCCTCTTCTTGTCATTTCCTTTGTTGTTCTTTCCTGAATCAACATAATTAACCTTAGAACTTGATGCACCATTCAGATTCTTTTCACGAATACGAGTTTCCTCTTTAATTCGTAAATGTTTCTGAATCTGATCCAAAGTAAAATCCTCTGAAATGTGCATCAATTTCTTTATGTAAATATGCCAAGAAGATGGTAACTTGGTAATGATGGCCCCAACCAATAACTTTTCAGGGATTTCAATGTTAAGATTTTTGAATTTAGAAACCAGAATAAGAAATTCATGAACTTGATCTAAAATAGACATGTTATCTTCCATAGCAAATTCAAAGAATTTAAAAGTGATAAACTTATCTGCCCCTTCCTTTTCAGCAATGTACTTTTCTTCAAGAGAATTCCAGATTTCCATTGCAGAAGTCATTGGTGTATATAGATCATACAGATGGTCAGTGAGGGTACTCAGAATGTATCCTCTGCATAGTGTTTCATCTTGTTCACGCTTCCTTTGTTCCTATTCAGTCATCACGCCAACAGGTGGCCCTTCTAAAACATAATAAACCTTGAACGCAGTTAACAGAAACTTCATCTTTTCTTTCCAACGAGTAAAGTTCATCCTATCCATTCTGTCCAAATTGATTGTGTCGCTTCCAAACATCCTTAAACTAGCACTTTGATCCATGATAATATTCTTTAAGATTGTTAGAATATGGCAGAATTTCTACTAAAGATATGAAAGAAATTAAGGACGTGATAATCATTGTCCTTAAAGAATATTAGCCCCCACTATTTACGCTGGTGGGATTCGTGACTAATTTCTTCCTAGGATTCGACCTCAAAATAGAACTTTATGCAGCGTACATGAAGTTCACATGAACATCAAACGTATATATTTTTTTTATGTATTGGATTGAGTGTTTTTGGATGATTGAAAAATGCAGAAAAATGGCCATATTTATAGGGAAACAATGGTTCACAATGGTTCGAATAGTCACAATGGTTCATTTGTTAATGTATTGGATTGAGTGTTTTTTTATGTATTGGATTCGAATAGTCACAATGGTTCACAAAAAGGTGCTATTAGCAACAGTTTAGCGATGGTTTAGCAACAGAAAAAACCTTCACTAATCTATATCGTTTCAAACAGTCGCGATGGTTATCAAAGATACCTTTTTAACCCATTTAACCACCAGCATTTCGAATTTGTGCATCTTTTCAACAATAACGCCTAATTAGCAACGGTTTTGTGACAGAATAACTGTCACAAAAACTGTCACTAATATCCATTTATAATTAAACATTCACTTCATTCATCCAATTAGTAGGATACATACAATACTCATTTGTTAATGAAAACCCACAAGTTCCAACACCTAACCTACTTCAAAGAAGCATGAACAATTATGTTGACTATCTACTACTCGTATTATCCAGAAAAATCTGTATAGTTATACAAAATTCAACATATATGGAACAGTGATGAATTAATCACCACTTATGTATCTAATTCAACAATATGGAACAGTGATGAATTAATCACCACTTATATATCTCAAGTTTCCAACTACGTCTATTGATAAATAGTACTGTGTAAAGTTAAACACCGCATTTTTTTGACTGGACGTGAAAACTCACAAGCAACAAGTTACCAACAACTTTTGTTGAAAAAACCCACCTAGGTAGAATAAAGTACATAAAATCATGTTCCTTTTACTTCTTGAATGAACTTTGCTAAAGCTTTGGAGTTTATTTTTTTTGAGAAT
>BQNB010005795.1:45575-100469 GCA_026074375.1 Tanacetum coccineum | reverse complement strand
GTAGAGATTGATAAGGTTATTAAGGGTTGCAAACTAGAAATCGAGGGTCATGTCTTTGACATCGATTTAATACCATTTGGGCATGGTAGTTTTGATGTGATTATAGGTATGGATTGGTTGTCTAATCACATGGCTAAAATAATTTGTCATGAGAAAGTAGTGAGGATACCACTACTAGATGGCAAGGTGCTTAGCGTATTAGGAGAAAGACCGGAAGAGAAAGTGAGACTTTTAATGAGGGCTAAGGCTAGAGATAAGAAACAAAAAGAGATTGTTGTGGTTAAAAATTTTCCCGAGGTATTTCTGGATGATTTATCAGGATTGCCACCTCCCTGGGAAATTGAGTTTCAGATTGAGTTAATCCCTGGAGCTGTACCGGTTGCAAAGTCTCCCTATCGTTTGGCACCTTCTGAATTGGCGGAGTTGTCAGGACAACTCAAGGAACTCCAGGACAAAGGTTTCATTCGACCAAGCTCATCGCCTTGGGGAGCACCAATATTGTTTGTGAAGAAGAAGGATGGTTCTTTTAGGATGTGTATTGACTATAGAGAACTGAACAAGTTGACTGTTAAGAATCGTTACCCGCTTCCTAGGATTGATGATCTATTTGACCAACTGCAAAGGTCGCAGTTTTTCTCAAAGATAGATCTTAGGTCTGGATATCATCAGCTGAGAGTGCATGAGGATGAAATTCCAAAGACTGCGTTTAGAACTCGTTATGGACATTTTGAGTTGACAGTAATGCCCTTTGGTCTAACTAACGTACCAGCAGTATTCATGGATTTTATGAACAGTGTTTGTAGTCCTTATCTTGATAAGTTTGTGTCAGTGTTTATAGACGATATCTTAATCTACTCTAAGACTCGGGAGGAACATGTAGAACATTTTTAAGGTTAGTCTTGGAACTGGTCAAGAAGGAGAAACTGTATGCTAAGTTTTCTAAGTGTGAATTCTGGCTAAGAGAAGTGCAGTTTCTCGGGCATGTGCTAAATGGTAATGGGATTCATGTAGTCCCTAGTAAGATTGAAGCTGTTAAGAATTGGAAAGCCCCTAGAACTCCGTTTTTTTAGAGGAGAAAAAGAGCAGAAGATGTCGAGCAACGCTATCAATTCCATAGGAGACAACGTGTAATTCCATATGCTTTAAGTAATCATTCAGTTTTTAGTATCATTCGTTAACTCGGTTAGTTTACCTTAGCTAAATAATTGCTTTTGTATTTATTATGACGTTTGAAGGCTAATACCTTCGGGTATTAGCCATTCTTAAGAAGATTTGAATGTTTGGTATTTGTTTATCTTATTCCTGAATTTTGTTGAATGTTGTTTAGTTTATCAATTTATACTTGTTTACGAAGATTGTATATGCGTCCTATCATTTCTAACTGGATCTAATGATACCCGACCAAGTAAATCTAGATTTTGGATAGCTCTTCATTATAGTAATTTATACATCTAGACTTCTTTAGGATCACCAAATTTTGTCTTAGAAATCTGTGTTAGGCATTCGCGTCGGGCTTAACTAGTTAATTGAGATATTGCACAATGGTTTATTGATGGTGTTGACTAGAAGGTAAATCTAGATAATTCAACAAATAACGTTCTGATTCCATTAGATAGTTGTGTGGACTACTAGTGTATAAATCACCATTAAGTGGTAAGTGGGTAAAGTCTCTATGAGCTAGGGTTTAACAAGATCACCATTGCTTTAATCCCTAAGATAGATTATAATCAGCAAATAAGGATGCTTTATGCGGATGCTTTAATTTTGACAGAATTAATGTGTCTAGGTCTTAGGATGATGTAACGCCTAAGTCTTAAGAATGATATACCGCCTCGAGAGAAGAAATCATTGCACTTAATAAACAAACCAACTTTCTAATCGGATTAATAATGGTTAATACAATTTTCTTATATTTGGCTCGACCGCTCTTTTATCTTTTGTTAATTTGCTTGCGTGGGTTAAAGTGCCTTGAATTGATTGTAGTCACCAACCAAACCGTGCCAGTCTCTCAGGCTGAAAACCCCCTTTTCCCGTTAGAATTAGGATTAGGACTGACATAGGTTTAGAATAGAATAGAATTAACATAGATTAGATAACCAAGATATTAATTAAATTGATAGATTTAACCTCGCTTCAAGTGTTCGACACCCTACTTACCACGAAACTACTACCGATCGGGTACACTGCCCGTTAAAGTGTTGTTTTTGGTTTAGTCGGCAAAATATAAATTTAAAACTTGAATCAATAAAATATACACCACACAATGACACATCAAGTTTTTGGCGCCGTTGCCGGGGAGTGAAAATTAATCTTGATTTTTATTTGATATTTTGGTTTTTAACATTAGATTAGATCTAACCCTTAGGAGTAGTGTAGTTTAGAGTAATTTATATTCTTGTTTGTTTATTGTGTTTGTGTGATACGACATATTCACTCCTCTGAATACGACGTATTGGTTATTTAACTGCCTTTCCAGTAAGTTTATTTTAGGATGGATGATCCCAACATGACTATGGAAGAATATATCAAGATTGAAGAAGAAAAAGCTCGTAGGCGTAGTCGGGTGTTTAACTAGAAAACTGCTACATATGGGAAGATCAGGGTTGATGAAGATCTTCACGACCTTAGATCTGTAGAAGCTAAATTCCCAGCTATAGTCATTAACGATGCCTTTGCACCTCAGGACGCACTTCCGTGCAAATCTCAAGTAAGTACTCTTGTCAACGATGAGATCGACTTTAGAATATCATTTGACGAATCCGACGATGAGGATTACACAATAATTTGTGACAAAAACTCGTTTTCTTATAAAATGATTTCTGTCAACAATTTGAAAACGGATTCGAAGAACGATAATGAAAAAGCCGGTATACCTTCTTTTCCGCCACCCGAGCCTACGACCAGTTATGTTGATGATCTAGACTTCTTTAAAGATTTTGAGAATGAATTTCCAGCCATTGTTTATAATGATGCTCGAACGTCTAAATTTGATTACTTAACTGAACAGACTTTAAGCCCTCGACATAACAATGAATCCGATTTAAATGATGAAACATCATTGTCCGAATATGATGTAGTGGGACAAAATGTTTTGTACTTTAATGATCTATTCCCTTTCAACGTTATTCATCCCAATGATTTAAAATCGGACAAGGACAATGATAATAATGAAATCGATATAATACAGTCTTTAGAGGGTAATGAAAGTATACATGGGTCAAGTGTGCTTTCTAAAACAAGTCGCGATAAAGTCACTAAAACTTTCAAAACGGGAAGTTTTGTCATAAACTTAAAAGTAAAAAACGTGATTTGGACATATTACACAAACGGAATGCTATTCTTTCTCATTATTAATTTATATGTGCCGTTTGGCATTCCGTTCGACCCCAAGCGGTATTATAAGGATGGTAATTATGCGATAATGTTGCGGAGGCACGTTTTCTTTGCTTTGTATTAGGAAAATTAGTCTCCAAGGACGGATACGGCATATTAGGGCAAAACCTATACGGCGTATCTACTATTTTTAACTTACATCGACTAAGTCAACAAAATTCACCAATACAGCGTATTATGTAAACCTCGATACGGCGTATTGAGTTTGGGTATAAAAACTCAATCAATACGCCAGATCTGTTTTTACCAAAAACTTTTCACCACACACACACACACTAATTTTACAACTAAAATTCCTTGAGATCATCCTGTGTTCTTAATTCGTAATAGCACTCTCCTTTATCACAATCAAACGGTAATAATCCTTCCTTTTTTCTTTTCGATTTACTATTTCAATTCAAATTAGGGTTAGAGTTTGGTTTAAGAATTAGGAGATATACCTTTGTTGAATGCCTCTTGCTCCCCCCCCCCCTAAATAGATGTTAGTAGTTTTATGAGTTTTAATTGGGTTAAAATGGGTAAACAAGGGAACCCCCTTTTCGTTTGCATATTGCAGATTGATAGGTGTAAAATACACATATCCGTTTATACCAAAATTAACTCTAAATGACCAAAAACATACTTAAAATGGCAAAGATATACTTGTTTTTGTGTTTTGTGTGTACAGGTACGGATAAGACAAAAATCACAAGAAAACCATCAAAAACGGGCAAACACGAATACGAGAACGGAAGAGCGTGCAAGAGCCGAAAGCCAAAATAAAAAAAATCAACCTTGGTCAACTCTTAGTCAACCAAAGTCAAATTCAACACTAGAAGACAAAAAAAATCTAAAGTTACAAATCTAGTCCCTCAAGTTTCCAAAGTTACACAAATGATCCCTAAGCTTAATGGGCCAAATCCTATCAAAACCATACCCGGATCCAAAGCCCAAAACAAAAGCCCAAAATCCTAAGCCCATAACCCTTTTATAAAAATCCAGGGGCCATTCCTGCCAAAGATAAAAGTCATTTAACACTAGGCTTTTAATAAACCAAAGAGAGGGACTAGTTTTGCCATAAACCCAAATTTAAATTCTTTTTACCTTTTGACAGTTAAAATTGGCGCCAAAAGGGTGGGTACTATTCATTCATCGTCCCGTGATCATCCCTCGTCTACCTCTTAACCATGGGTTTTTATTTAATTAAAACAAATGGCACAAAGCTAAATTAAAGGGTAAGGAGGACAATTCATGGGCTAAAGAACATATGGGCAGGGTCATTACATCATCAAACATTCCCTATTGGCTAATCCCAACAAGGAATGACACGGTGGCAAATGAAGAAAGCACAAAAAGTTCGGATTTGCATTGGATTCACTTAATAAACAAGCACAAATGTCTCAATCATGGATTGCCACGCTAGCAAATCCGTGTAAGTTCGTTCTATGATCTAACGGTGGAAATGTTAGCACTCCATCGATTGTAAATGATTCAAGGGTCAAGGTTTGGAGGGAGCGTCTAACCGTTTTTGAGCTAGAAGCTTCGAGGATGATTATAAATAACTCACACTTCCTCCACACACTGAGAGAAGATCATCTCTTTTTGAGTTTTTAGAATAGTAGTAGCTTTTAGCTTAATTTTTAGTCAAATGTAATTTCCTTTTAAGTGTAATCTGTTTTCAAGTAATGTAATCAAGTTAGTCATTAATAAAAGCGTTTTAGTTTTCATTAATCTCTTTTCATTTCTAAAGCTCTCATCACTTTCAAAATTCATTTACTGTCAATAAGTTTCTATAAGCTCAGTCTAGCTCTCACTAGTCTATAAGCTAGTGAATGAGCTTAATCATACTTTAACAATATCTTAATCATAAAATCAGCTCAAATTACCCTTGCTTATTGAACTTGGACTTGTGGAAGGGGAACCAATTATGGAAGGGTTCCCATGGACTTTACTAGCTTATCCAATAGGATAAGCTAGAGCTTGTAGATGCTTATTTAAGCTTATGCTTCTGTTTAGCTGAAGGTCTTGGTTAGTTTCCTTTTAATTTTATTACTTTAAATTTCTAGCTTGAAATTTGCTTAATAGATTTCTTAGATTTACCTATTTGCTTATTAGTAGTTTAAACTGCTTATCTAGTTGCTTAATTGAGCTTATTTGTGATTCATTTTGCTTATTAATCATGTTTTACTATCTGTTTTTAGCTAGTATAGTTTAAAGCTTAAGTTTTTCATAGTTTGCCTTTTTTAAACAATTCATAAAAAACCAAAAAAAATTAGTTAGTATAGGGTATGACTTTTGATTTCAGCTTTAGTAATTGTTGATTTATGAATGTTATGGTAGTTTTTAAGCTAGTAAATATTTGGTTAGTAAAGAGTTTGTCTAAGTAGGATTTAATTGCATAAGCTAAAATTGGGATATTCTGTCAAGGATTTTTAAGGGCTGTTTTTTATAGTGTTAAATTGACTTTCAATAGTCAAAGGAATTTGGTGAATTTTTCTTTGGTTAGCTTGTTAGCTTATCTTGTTTAGGATATGAGTTTGGGTTTGGACTGTAGTTAAGTTCATATCATTTTTAAGGCTTTTTTTTTTCTTGTTTTAGCACCAGGTGTGATTTTTCTTCTAGCTTGTTAAAATTTGATCAAAGCTTGTTAAGGCTTGGTTTGTGTTTGCATTGTGTTCAAAATCACTCAAATAGAGTGTGTAATGCAGGAGAAACCACTTTGGACACCTGCATATTAGTTTTGTGCCTTGTCATTTACATCAGCAATACTAACAACAGTTAGTATTGCTGTCTTTTCCAAAAAGCTTTTAAGCTAGTTTAATTAGCTTTTAGATTTTAAAATTCAGTAGACACTTAGGTTAAATATAGCTTAACTTAGATTAAAACTTGTTTTCTAATTTTTAGCTTATTCTCTTAGGTACATTTGCTGTCAAAAGTTCATAAAAGCCTCAAAAAGTCAAAAACAGTAGTAAGTGAATTTTAGATTATAAATTTAGATTTTCAGCTTGTAAGGCTCAATTTTATGATTGATAATGAAAGCTTATTAGTGGTAGAGTAAGTGACCAAAAGCTAAGCTTCTGTCATAGCTTAATGAGCTTAATAGCTTAATTTGATTTTGAGTTTTTAAGTGTTCATTCCTGAGTTAGCCTTTAGATCTTCAATTTCAGATAGCTTTTAGTGTTTAATGTTCAATTATCTTTTCAATTCTAGTTAGTAGGCATCATAAGCTACCTAGAACAGCCTGTGGTTTGTAATTTGAGCTTAATTTGAGCTTTGTGCAAGTGTTTAAGTGGAAACAAGCAATTTTGAGCTTAAAAGCTCACTTACTGCATCAGCTTATTTCACAAGCTCTTTTAGAGCTTAATATTGGTTTTCAGCTTATACTCCTTTCATTAAAGTTGTTCAAAAAAGTGAGTTTTATAAGTTCCAGCTTTTGGTTTTCAAAAATAAAAAAATTTCAAAAAAATGGGGTGTTGCCAGTTTTGAACCCGTGACCTCTTGCTTGCATACCCAACGTGTTAACCAAGTGTGCTACATTAGCTCATCCACTCATACCTTGCACCATTTAATAGATAACCTTGTTTTATTTTTCTTTTTAGTTTAATAAGCCGTAGCTTATTAGGCTTAATTTAGGGCTTATTTGTTTAGCTTCTTCATAGTTCTTATTTTTCTTAAGTCCCTGTTAGCATTTAGGATTTTCCCTGAATTTTTCACATTTTTCCATTAAGTAGATTATTTTTAATCATTTTTCTTAGGATTTAATTTTCGAAAAATCATAAAAAATAGTAATAATTTTTAGAAAAATACAAAAAAATAGTTTTTAGTTTTATAAAAATTACTTTTAGGTTTCCATTCAGAAAAATCATTTTTACACCTTTTAGATTTTAATTTTCATTTTTGAGCTTTTATTTTTAATTTTAAAAATAGGATTTTAATTTTAAAAATAGTTAAAAATAGTTTTCTGAGTTTTTATGTTATTTTAGACTTTTCTAAGTTTAAAAATCATTTTTCTTAATTTTTAGGACTTAATTTGCTATTTTTTTAGGATTTAATTAGATTGAAATAGTTTTTAATTCATAATAAATTCAAAAATAAAAAGAAAAATATTTTTCTTTTTCTTAAAATTTTATTTAGTCTTATTTTAGGTTTAGAAATTTAGTTTGCATTTTTAGGAGTTAATTTTAGTGTACTTGTTTATTTGTCGTGTTTTATTTGTTTCCCGTTCATTGTTTTAAGTGTTTAATTGCTTTTGTGTTCTTATTTTAATTGTTTCTTTTATTTAGTAGTTATAGATAATCAAATCTCTCTTTTCTCTTATTCAAATCATAATCCAAACTAAAGCGAGGATTCAATTT
This sequence comes from Tanacetum coccineum, assembly GCA_026074375.1. NCBI lineage: Eukaryota > Viridiplantae > Streptophyta > Magnoliopsida > Asterales > Asteraceae > Tanacetum > Tanacetum coccineum. Next base: position 92,742 of record BQNB010005795.1, on the reverse strand, counting down.
CACAAGTCGTTGGGGAAACGACCCGGGAAAGCATACTTCCCGGTAATCATACGTATATTATTATTATTATATATTTGTATAAGAATTTTCTTAGAGGGCTACTTTGGAAATTATTCTCTATACTTTTGTGTATTAATATAATATAGTGTATAAAAAACTACAATCACAGATCAATACGGTGTATCCACTAACATGGATACGGCGTATTAACCAATATTTTACCAAATTTAAAAACCTTAATACGGCATATTCGTTAAGTTGAATACGACGTATTGATAAGAAAAGGATCATGAGTTTTAAAACCCATACGCCATATAGACTAAAAACCTATACGGCGTATCGAGCATATTGATCTTTATACGGCGTATCCATTTATAAATACGCCATATCCACCCTCAGAATAGAAAGTTAAAAATTCTATAATCTTTGTGCTTTTGTCGTTAATTTCGCAGATATGGTACCCTTACCACCACATGAGCAGAGACACCCATTTCTTAGGTACCAGGGTCTTGAGTATACTCATGCAGATATTGCCGACTTTGAGGAGAGGTTGGAGAGGATTTACAATTAGGAGATACACAGGGTTCAGGTTGTGGATTTTCTGGGGATGCCCAAGCTTATGAGGGATGGTTTGTTTACTAGGATGGTTATGGAACACCGTGGATGATGCCGGTGTAGTTGTATTCACTAGTCGAGCCTAGGGGAGGCTGTTTGATACTAGGGGACCTTTGATTAGGGAGCTCATTCTAGAGTTCCTTAGCATGCTTAGATTTGGTGAGGTATTGCTTGACTTGGATCCTCCTGGTACTATTTAGTTTCAGTTAGATAGAGTTAGGAGACGATTGAGCTAGAGGCAGTTTATTCTGGCCTTGGGATTACATACCGAGGAGGAGATGGAGTCCCTCGGTTTTGCTAGGTGTTAGAGTGAGAGTGAGAGGATGATCCCTGGGAAAGGGGATCTACAAGATTATTGGAGGGGTATTTCTAATGATGGAGATTTCTTAGGACCTCCCCCTTCCTACACTTTGAATAGAGATCCAGTGTTGAGACTTTGCCATAGGATGATGGCACACAGTATTGCTGGGAGGAGTCAGACACCTGAAAAGGTGACTGTGACTGATTTGTTTTATTTAAGAGGGCTGGATGTTAGATCGGTCAACATCCCTTACTTATTAGCCTGATATCTGAGGAGGTTTGCTGCTGGGAGGAAGAGCGGGGCTCATATCTCTGGTGGGTAGTTTGTAGCTCGATTGGCTGAGCATTTTGGACTTCTGACTGCGGATATACTTAGAGGATTGGCGGTTATTGCCCCTAAGCTTCTGATTATTGATATGGGTGAGCTGGTGAGATTAAAGATCTGTATGGAGGTTGATGATACATGGGCCTGGGTGGTCATGAGACCAGAGGGGCAGCTCGATGTTACGGCTGGTGCCCCTGGGGTAGCTTAGGATGCCCCTATTATTGATGAGGGTGGCCAGGCTGATCCGGCACCCGTACAGGCACCACCACCACCAGCTGCTGCCAGGACCATGCAGAGGATGGCCAGATTAGAGGAGGATGTACATGAGATTCGTGGGGCATTGACTTAGCAGCGCGAGGTGATTGACGTGAAGGCTCGTGATTTTTCAAGGTTCAATACATGGGCTGTTACTGGCCTCACATGGACGATTGACAGGGCAGGATTACCTACGTGCCATATTCTGAGACCCATGTACCTTATCAAAGACGTCGAGTCAGACAGAGGACTGGCAAGGCCAGCACCTCCGCAGCACAGCAGGACCCACAGCAGCTAGACCCATGATCCTTCCTATCCTTATCTTTTGTTTATATCTATCTGTACATTTATTATTATTCATGTCATGATGTATTTAACTATTAAAACAGGTTCTCATATTTTTGCATATATATCATGGTACGACGTTTTGATTTGTTTGTGTATGATAGAATCAAGCCTGGCAGTAAGTTAAGCACCATAGTTCATGAATATGTTACGGAACCAAGCAGGATATTCACACCAAAATACAGAATGGAGAAGAGAGAGATGATTTCAAGTGTGTGGAAGCTGAAGACAAGTCTAACTTAAAGACTTTGCTGTAAACAAAAGTGCTTCCCGGGAGACAACCTGGATTGTTATTTAATTTTATCGAGTCTGTTTTCCCAGACATCAATACGGCGTATCCGCTCCATACCATACGGCGTATTGATTGTCTAGACGTTATCAGTCTTTATTTTTTATTGCACTTTAAAAACATTATTGTTAGTTCTGGAATACAGCGTATTCGTTAATTTGATATGGCGTATCCACCAGACTTACTCGTATTTACTTTGTTTAATTTAATTTAAATTAACCGTAGATGCCAAGATAGGAATGCACGTTTTTCCTATTATACACAGGGCCTCGTGAAAGAATATCGATGAATATTGGTGGAGAATTTACAAATCTGGAGATCTTGAAGTGTTGGGGTCTTGAAACCTCAAGACGGTTGTTCAACACACAATCTTGCTCATAAACGCAAATTAGAGAATCTACTGAGCAAATATCAGGGGAGTTTCTCATTCTAATTCTTTTTAATTCTTGTATTTTTAATGTTTTATCTATACAACGAGGACGTTGTATAATTCAAGTGGGGGGATGGAATTAGAATGTTTACTTGTCCTATTTTTCACATTAAAATGATTAAAATGCTTAAATTATGCTCAAATTTAAAAAAAATTCAAGCATACTTTTGTGAAATTACTTGATACATAACCCGCACACAATAACCCTTGTTAGATATTGTGAGGATTTAGCCTATCTGTTTCTAAATGTTTACCCAAATTCCATAAAATATGAGTGTGCCGGTGATGTAGTGGACTTTAGAACTTGGCTTGGTATATCACTCGAGACCACAATAATGAGTATTATGGATTTAATTGGAGTAACTTGTTTACATTGGTAAAATTTTAGGATTACACCCAAATCGCCTATCCATGTTGTTTATTAACTAACTACACCGGTTAGTTAACCTCCAGTATAAACCCTTTTTCACTCTCGCCTTTAGAGTGAAGATCCACTAGAACAACCAGTAGAGCCAATCCTTTAGGAATTACACCAATTATTTGTTTCGTTACACCCTTACACCTTAACCTACCCTGTTAGATTAAGTTTAATTTACAGTTGCTAGTTGCTTAAAGTGTAAAGTTTGTATTTCCCGAATCTTGTGTCATTTTCTATCTTTGGTGCGGTTGGAAATTTGCACATTGCAAATGGGAATGTATATTATAGTCAAAACTCATGTGATTTTACTACCATCACAATTATTGGTGAGTCCAAAGAACGAAGGAACTATCGAAGGAATTAACCGGAATTATTATGATCGTGAAAATGATGAAACTACTCCAATTTTCGTATATAGTTAGATGGAAAAAAAATCAAAAAAATTAGAAAAATAAATTGCAACAAAAAAAGGAAAGTTTGAAGATAATCGTTTCGCAAAGCAAGAACCGAAGGAATTACACGAAGGATCGATTATTCGTTGATACGCAACAAAAATCAACGATGTAGAGTATTGTACAAAGTGGAAGATATCGCCACTTACCTTGTAGAGTATGTAAAGTTTGGGATGATTGGGAAGTTGACCGTTACGGGAACGCCAACTTAGGTTGTTGTTTTTGATCTATGATCAAGACGTTGTAAATAGTCGTGTCTAAATCATGGTAACGGTCAAGGAAAAAAGTGTCTAGCAACTTGTACTTTAGTCTTAATCTATTTGTTTCTTGATTTTTATTTAACAACAATTTACTTCCCTCTCACCTAATGATTAGCCGCTGGTTTTACGCGAATGAGGACTTGTTCGAGCATGCATGTCTATTCTGTCGTTACGGCCATGTATGTGCGCTTCAGATGCCTTGTTGGAGTGGTACTTCTGGTGAAAGATTGTAGAATGATCAACCGTATTCTTCATCCTAACCGTTGGTTAAATTCGAATGAGGATGTGATCGAACACACATGTCTATTCTGTCGTTACGGCCATGTATGTGTGCTTCAGCTGCCTTGTTGGAGTGGTACTTCTGGTACAACATACTTCCCTCTCACCTAATAATTAGCCACTGGTTTTACACGAACGTGGATGTGATCGAGCGTGCATGTCTATTCCGTCGTTACGGCCATGTATGTGTGCTTCAACTGCCTTGTTGGAGTGGTACTTCTGGTGAAAGATTGTAGAATGATCAACCATAAGCCTTTCCATACAAAAATCCATATTTACCTTTATAAACTTGTTACTCCTTGGCTTTAGTGGTGGAGATGTATATCCTTACCAAGCTTATGATAGAATACTCGTCACGACCGAGCAATTGAGTGAATTAGTTACATGTTACCACATAGATTAGTTGAGTGATTTGAGTGATTTCATCTTCCTATTTCGTGAGGTGTTTGGTTGTGTACTTGTAATAGACCAAATAAATGCTTTAACATAAAATATCCTTAGGGATACATTTTATAAACTTCTAAAGGCTACTTGAGGACAAGTAGGATTCAAGCGGGGGGATATTTGATGACATCAAATAACATCTATTTTATAGCATCACTTATCCCATGTTATTAACCCATTTTGTATAGTTATTGCAAAGTATTGTTACTTAATCGTTTATATTTGAGAATTACAGAAATTATGGAGTACTTGGTGAATATTAGCAAAAGGCGTGTATTCTGGAGCTTAAATGAAGATATTTTAAAGATTACTATTCTGAAGACCAGTACAACGTATCCATCAAGGAAGATACGGCGTATCCGTGCCTGCACTCACCAAAGACCACAAAGGAATAAAGCTCAATACGCCGTATCAAGAGAAGACCAATACGCCATATTGGAAATATGGAATGAATATAATATTCTGGAAGATATCAAGCGTGGTCCCTACTCCAAGAAATCCCCAATACGCCGTATCCAATCCTTAGATACGCCGTATCGAACCGACTTCCAGACCTTATAAATAGAAAACTCAAAAACGAGTTTTAAGTGTGCTAAATCATATTCTCGATACCTAAACCATAAAAGTCAATTTTCAGAGGAGAAAAAGAGCAGAAGAGGTCGAGCAACGTTATCAATTCCATAGGAGACAACGTGTAATTCCATATACTTTAGTAATCGTTCAGTTTTTGGTATCATTCGTTAACTCGGTTAGTTTACCTTGGCTAAATAATTGCTTTTGTATTTATTATGACGTTTGAAGGCTAATACCTTCGGGTATTAGCCATTATTATGAAGATCTGAATGTTTGGTATTTGTTTATCTCGATTTCTTGATTTATCGTTGAATGCTTGTTTATGTTTATCAATTTATACTTGTTTATGCGCTTTTGTATGCGACCTATCATTTAACTGGATCTAGTGATACGGACCAAGTAAATCTAGAGTCTGGGATAGCTCTCCATATAGTAATTTATACATCTAGAATCATAGGATCGCAAATATTGTCCTTCTAAATTTGTGTCTAGGATACGCTTCGGGATTAACTAGTTCATTGGATATTGCCAATGGTTTATTGATCGGGTTGACCAGAAGGTGAACCTAGATAATTTAACAAATAATGTTCTGATTCCATTGTATAGTTGGACAAGTGGACTACTAGTGTATAAATCACCATTAAGCGGTAAGTGGGTAAAGTCTCTATGAGCTAGGGTTTGACAAGATGACCATTGCTTTAATCCCTAAGATAGATTATAATTAGCAAATAAGGATGTTTTATGAGGATTCTTTAATTGTGACAAAATTAATGTGTCTAGGTCTTAGGATGATGTAACGCCTAAGTCTTAAGAATGATATACCGCCTCAAGAGAAGAAATCATTGCACTGAATAAACAAACCAACTTTCTAATAGGATTAATAATGGTTACTACAAGTTTTCTTATATTTGGCTCGACCGCTCTTTTATCTTTTGTTTATTTGCTTGCGTGGGTTAAAGTGCCTTGAATTGATTGTAGTCACCAACCAAACCGTGCTAGTCTCTCAGGCTGAAAACCCTCCTTTTCCTGTTAGAATTAGAATTAGGACTGACATAGGTTTAAAATAGAATAGAATTAACATAGATTAGATAACCAAGATATTAATTATATTGATAGATTTAACCTCGCTTCAAGTGTTCGACACCCTACTAACCATGAAACTACTACCGATCAGGTACACTTCCCATTAAAGTGTTGTTTTTGGTTTAGTCGGCAAAATATAAATTTAAAACTTGCATTAATAAAATATACACCACACAATGACAGATCAGTTCCTCAATAGAATGTGCTAGTACAAATATTACGATATTTAATCTATACGATGCCTTTATGTTTTGGTGATGACAAACATATTACTTGTAATACATAATGTAAAGTGTGCAAGTTACTCATAATCACGAATCATCAATGCATACATATATCACCATCTCTCGACGTCTCAAGTCTGCATCAACACCGACGTTTGTTTGCACCTGACGTAAATCACATAAGGTATGTACAAACAAACACTAAACTTGTAGGATGATCAAAGAAATAAGTTTTTGTCTTAAAACTTTACATTTTTATAAATGTAACAAAACAATTTTTCAAAAATCAACTAGAGAAATTATTTTTGAATTATAAAGAAATGTTTTATGTGGTAATTATTTCAAAATTCAAATCTGGTCCTTTTCTCCCCAAAAACAGGTTAGATCTTCACCAGATAATTATTTCACCACAAAAAGACAAAATCAAGAGCGTCTGTCGGGGCAGACCTTGTAAATATACGGCGGTCCCCCAGCGGCACCCTAATATATCTGGGGTCCGTCACTTTCAGACAGACAGTTTTCAGCTCCTATAAATAGTGGGTCACTTCCAACTATTTTTACAACTCTTTTGAATTTATTTCAGTCTTTCTCTCTCTAGTTTTCAAAATAAATGGTTTTTAAAATAGAGTATGATCCATGTATCAAATTACCCATGAAGGGGGATTAAATATGAAAAGTGTTTTGTTGCTTGATTCGTATTAGTTTTGTTATTAAATATACTTCGTATACTAGCTTCAAGGAAATTTTCTAAAAAGAGCTTGGAAATGTAAACATATGTTTGTCTAAGTCGTAAGAGTAGAAAGATCATCTAAAACATGAAATTTATGTGCGGGAACAACTTTTTAAAGTCATGTGTTCTACGGTTAAGTCACCAAATGATCTTGTACTAAATACGTGTTTTTGGGTCACTGGTGGCGGTCCTCTAGATGTTAGGGCGGACCCCAAATATATCTGGGGGCCGTCACCTTTCTAGGGGTCGTCGGTCTGTTTCGTCAGAATTTTGCAAACTTTGAAAAATCATAAAAAACAACCGTAAGTCCATAGAAGTTGTGCCACCCGCCATTTTAAAGGTAATTGGGTCTACTTTCATTTAAAAACACTTCCAAGTCATTTTAACAAACTAAAGTTAGTCAGAAATGCAAAATACTACATAGTGGTCAAAATTGTATGTTTCGTTTTAACGTAAAACTTGTAGCTTATCTTTTCTTTCAAGTCAAGCATTTCTAGCCGATGTATCTTTGAAAAATGGTGTATTTATCTTTTAAAAACATTCATCTTGATTAACTTTTGAAATGAGGAGGAAACTATTTTATTTTCAAATAAAATCAAGCTAGGTATACAACGTTGTATCTAATACACAAAACAACAACGAATATCTTTATATGTATACTAGATGATTATGTGTGTTTACTTGTGTTTTAATTTTGTTAATAGATATTAATAAGTAATCATTACTATTTCTAATTAAGCTACTTATATATCTAAACACGTGTTCCATGTATGCTATGTGTTTGTTACTAGTTTTTCCGAATCATGCCTAATAGGATTTATGTTAGATCTCTTGCGTTAAGTTGTGAAGTTGTTTGTGCATTACATTTAGGCATGTTGGGATTTAACAAACTAGGTAACCAATTAGCTACAAGTAAGCAGCGGAATGGATCTAGTTTTAGCATATAGATTAACACATAAATTAAACAAGTAATTTATTAACCTTTTGTTTATTGAGTTAAATCAATAAACGAACGCCTGATCTTGATCTTGAAAACATAGTGGTTAAATTACCACCTCTACAGTTGCTCACACAAACATATTAATCAAGTATGAGTCGATTGCTAGTCAACCTTCACGAACCAAACACCACGTGTTGAATCAATAACCAAACGCACCCTTGTGAGCTTGTATCGAAAACCAAACACCCCTTGAAGCTTGTACCGAAATCGCCAAAACCCTAATTAGGGTTTTCCTAATTCGGTTGCACCGAAAAACAAAACTAACCGAAACCCTAAGTTTGGGTTTTTGTATTCGTCGAACAAGGAGAGAAAAAATGAATCCCTAGGTGAGGGATTTAATGTGTCGATCACTAAGAGGACAATGAAATCTAAAAACCCTTGATAAGGTTTTACCGAATTCGGTATTAGGGACAAAAGAACCGAAAATCCCCTAATAAGAGTATTAGGGTTTTGGTTAGGGTTTAAGGAAAAAAGAGAGAGCACCGAAAATCTCTAGGTGACTTTTAGGGATTTTTGTGTTGTGAATGAATCAAGAATGAGGTGTAGGGGTTCTATTTATATAGGCACAAGTCCAAACCCTATTCTTGTACAACAAGGAAACTTAGTTTCCTTTTCCCCCTCTAAAGCCATAACCGAACAAACACCCCCTTCTAGATCCGTTAGGGGATTCAGCCAACAATGGGCCCCCTTGGGTTCGGGTTTTGTTTGTTTTAGTCCCTCGGTTTATTATTTAATATATTGTTAAGCTAGTTAAACAATTAACGTAATTAACAACTATTTAAATAATTATATCATGAAGTAAAATATAGTCTAAATGTTTAACGCGTGTGCCCCCAATAGGCTCGCGTATTTCTAACGTATAACTTGCAAAACCGACTAACATATTCCAACAGCTCCAACTTGGGAGTCGGAGTAGCAGGCTATAGATATACTGATAATTGGAAACGTCTAGCAAATACACACAGTTACCTTTAAATTAGAAATACTTGAGATAAAGTTTCAAGAACAATCTCAGCTTTAATGGTTATGTATTACTTGCCATTATCATCCCTTTGTTCAGATACCGTTAAACCATGGATATAGATTCTAACTCATTCTCCAAAAAGTTTCATAACTCTATAATGAAAGATAAGATGGTGTAAAAAGGGAATAATGTTGTAGGAGCCGTAATGGATGTGCCTATTTTTGTTGGAACCTTTTCCATTGTGACTGACTTTGCAGTTTTAGAAGATATGGATGCTTATCGTGATGAAGGAATGAGCGATGTTATTATTGGCGAACCGTTCTTAAGAGAAGTTGGAATTAAAGCAAAACGGTTCGAAGGGATAATTACCCTTTACAAAAGTGATAATGAAGTAACTTACCAAATGGTGCGATCACATCCGAGATTTAAATGCCACACTAATGAGCAATGCAACAGAATCCCACCATTATTGAAGGTGAGTGAAAAAGGTGAGAAGAATGAAATCTCGCATGCATACCAAAAGCTTAAGGGGTCCACAAAGAGTATTTTGAATCTAGGACCCGATTACATTCAGAGAAAATGCCGAAGACGGAAGAAAGCTCAAACGCTGGTCACATTAGCGTGCTGAGAGGAAAAATAATGAAGCTTGAATAAAAGTCTAACATAAAGAATCCGCTGTAAACAAAGAGCTTCCTCGGATACAACACCGAAATGTTTATTTAATTTTATCATGTCTATCTGTCCCAGACATCAATATGGCGTATCCCGCGTCCATACAATACGGCGTATGGATTTGCTGGACGTCATCAGTCTTTATTTTTATTGCACTTTTAAAACATTATTGTCAGATCTGGGAATACGCGTATTCACTAACGCAATACGCCGTAATCTCACCAAACTGACTGCCGTATTTTTGTTTTAGTTTTAGTTTAAATTAACCGTAGGTACCAGATAGGAATACACATTGTTCTTCCGATATTTTCTACAGGGACCTCTGTGAAATAACATATCGACGAAGATGGTGAATGCATATTTTTCAGGAATTCCCTATGTGTGATTGGTAGACCATGCTGGCATTCAACCAGATTTACAACACAACAATCTAGCTCATAAATCAACTATGGAGAATTTACCGTGCAATTATCAAGGGGGTTTCCCTCATTCAATTCTTTTAAAATTCCTGTATTAATGTTTTATATAACAACGAGGATTTTGAATAATCAAGTGGGGATGGAATATAGAAATGTTTACGTTCCTAATTTTTCACCTACATAAATGGCTAAATTATGCTCAAATTCAAAAAAATTTCAAGCATACTTTTTTGAAATTACATGTTACAAAACCCGCACACAATAACCCTTGTTAGATATTATGAGGATTTAGCCTTTTCGTTTCCAAATATTTTACCCAAATTCCACAAAAATATGAGTGTGCCGGTGATGTAGTAGACTTTAGAACTTGGCTTGGTATATCTATTCGAGACCGCAATGATAAGTACTATGGATTTAGATGGAGTAACTTGTTTAAATTGGTAAATTTTAGGATTACACCCAAATCGCCTTTACATGTTGCTTATTAACTAACTACACCAGTTAGTTAACCTCCCGTTTAAACCCTTTTCCACTCTCATCTTTAGAGTGAAGATCCACTAGAAAAACCCGTAGAGCCAATCCTTTAGGAATTACACCAACTATTTGTTTCGTTACACCCTTACACCTCACCAACCATGATTTTATATTAAGTTTAATTTACAGTTTGCTAGTGCTTAAATGGAAAGTGTGTATTTCCCAGTCTTGTGTCATTTTCTATCTTTGGTGCGGTTGGAAATTTGCACATTGCAAATGGGAATGTATATTAGTAGTCAAAACTCATGTGATTTTACTACCATCACAATTAATGGTGAATCCGAAGAACGAGGAACTATCGAAGAAATTATCCAGAATTATTATGATCGTGAAGATGGTGAAACTACACCGAGATTTGAAGCATAGTTAGCAAAAAAAAAAATGAGAAAAATACAACAAAAAGAGAGAGAAAGAAATTTTGAAGATAATCGTTTCGCAACTACCGAAGGAATTACACGAAGGATCGATTATTCGTTGATACGTCTAAAAAATCAACGATATAAAGTATTGTACAAAGTGAAGATATCGCCAACTTACCCTTGTAGAGTATGTAAAGTGTTGGGATAAATATGAAGGTTGACCGTGTATGGGAAAGGACCACATAGGTTGTTGTTTTTTATCGATGATCAAGACGTTGTAAATAGTTTGTGTCTTTAAATCATGTTAAAGTCGGAAAAAGTGTCCTAGCAACTTGTACTTAGTCCTTAATCTGTTTGTTTTCTTGATTTTATTTAAAACAACAATTTACTTCCCTCTCACGTAAGATTAGCCGTATGATTACTAGTGGATAGGATTTTATATGAACAGTGCGTGTCTATTAGCCGTCGTTACGGGCCGATGTATGGCAGTTTTCGTACCTCATTGGTATACGTACTTTTGTGAAAGTAAGAAGGTTCCTACCCTATAAATCATGTCTACATCTAACCGTTGTGTTAAATTCGCATGAAGATGTGATCGAACCACACGATGTCTATTTCCGTTGTTACAAGCCATGTCTGGGTGTCGCTGCCATGTTGGAGTGTACTTCTGGTGAAAGATTGTAGAATGATCAACCGTAAGAGCCTTCCATACAAAAAAAAATCCATATTTACCTTTATAAACTTGTTACTCCTTAGCTTTAGCGGTGGAGATGTGTATCATTGCTAAGCTTATGATAGAATACTCGTCACGACCGAGCATGACGAATTGAGTTACATGCTACCACATAGATTAGTTTGTCAGTAATTTGAGTGTTTGCGTCTTTCTATTTCGAGAGGTGTTTGGTTGTGTACTTTAATAGATCAAATAAGTGATTAACGAAAATATCCTTAAGGATACATTTTTATAAACTCTAAGCTTACTTGAGGACAATAGGATTCAAGAGGGAGAGATATTTGATGACCATCAAAATAACGCTATTTATATAGTCATCATTTAACCAATTATTAACTATTTGTAATTATTGCAAAGAATTGTTACTTAATTGTTTATATTAGAGAATTGCAGTAATTATTGAGTAATTGGTAAAAGTTAGCAAAAACGCGCATTCTGGAGCTTAAATGAAGATATTTTGAAGATTACTATTCTATAGACCAATACGCCGTATCCATCAAGGAAGATACGGCGTATCCGTGCCTGCACTTACCAAAGACCACAGATAGATAAAGCTCAATACGCCGTATCCAGAGAGACTCAATATGCCGTATTCAAGAAATAGTATGTGAATATTCTGGAAGATATCAAGCATGGTCCCTACTCCAAGAAATCCCCAATACGCCGTATCTAATACTTGGATACGCCGTATCGAACCGACTTCCAGACCTTATAAATAGAAAACTCAAAAACAAGTTTTAAGTGTGCTAAATCATATTCTCGATACCTAAACCATAAAAGTTCGATTTTTAGAGGAGAAAAGAGCGAAGAGGTCGACAACGTTTATCATTTCATAGCAGGCAACGTGTAATTGCCATATACATTAGTAAATCGTTCATTTTTGGTATCATTCGTTAACTCTCGATTAGTTTACGCTTGGCTAAATAATTACTTTTGTATTTATTATGATGTTTGAAGGCTAATACCTTACAAGTATTACATTATTAAGAAGATCTGAAATTGTTTGTATTGTTTTATCTTGATTTCTTGATTTATCGATGAATGCTTGTTTTATTTTTTTCCATTAACTTGTTTACGAACGCTTATTGTATGCGACTTATCATTCGAACTGGATACTAGGAACAGACCGAAGTAGATCTAGATCTAAATAGCTCTCCATATAGTAATTTATACATTTAGAATAATAGTTACACAAATATTGTCCTTCTAAATATGTGTCTAGGATACGCTTCGGGCTTAACTAGTTAATTGGATATTGCCAATGGTTTATTGATCGTGTTGACTAGCAGGTGACCTAGATAATTCAACAAGTAACGGTCTGATTCCATTAGATAGTTGGATAAGTGGACTACTACTAGTGTATAAATTGCCATTAAGCGGTAAGTGGGTAAAGTCTCTGCTTTAATCCCTAAGATAGATTATAATCAGCAAATAAGGATGCCTTATGCGGATGCGTTAATTGTGACATAATATATGTGTCTAGGTCTTAGGATGATGTAACGCCTAAGTCTTAAGAATGATATGCCGCCTCGAGAGAAGAAATCTTGCACTTAATATAAACAAACCAACATTCTATTCGAATTAATAATGGTTAATACATTGTCTTATATTTGGCTCAACCGCTCTATTTAATCTTTTGTTAATTAGCTTCGCATGGGTTAAAGTCCTGACTTGATTATAGTCACCAAACAAACGTGCCACAACAGTCCCTCCAGGCTTGAAAACTCCCCCCCTTTTCCCTTTAGAAAATAGTATTTAGACTGAATAGGTTAGAATAGAGTATAATTAACATAATTAGATAACCAAGAAATGAATTGAAATTGATAGATTCTTCAGTGTTCGACACCCTACTTACCCACGCAATTACTAACCGACCTGTACACAGCCCGTTAAAGTGTTGTTTTTGGTTAAGTCGGCAAAATATAAATTTAAAACTTGAATCATAAAATATACACCACACAACGTGTGGCACCCCGTAAGAAATTAGATTTCTCTTATTCGTTTGATAAAAGTAATGACTATGCAAGGTTGGTGCACAATGTTATAGTTAATCTAAAACAATAAGTCATTTATAATCGTCCATGCATTAACCTGGCCATTGAAAAGTTTAATTAGCAACGCCAATATCACGCATTTTGCTCTTGTGTCTAAAAGGAAATTTAGAACGTATAACATAAAAATCATACTTTTGTACATATAGTGAAATGAATCCGTTACGTCATATCATTTTACAAAAACCAACCTACACCCGTGACTAAATTAAAACAAAAAAATAGGGGGAAGAAAGAAGAGATGCCGACTATACATTATTATGCACACTTACATACTACCCTACTATTTCCTTACTTCTTTTCAAATCTTACGAAATGGATACGTCTCGTCACCTGGGTACTACTTTTTAAAAATTTCACGTGTTACTAATACAGAATTCACTATCAAAAGAAAAGTCAAGAATAGTGTACACTTTATAGAATAGAAATAGGAAAGAGTAAATTATGACGAATAGTAATATAAAACATCATCATCATCATAATTCTAAATAGTATATGCGAATAGTATCCTTCACATGCAATGGGAATAATATCTCTGTAACCATGCAAATTTTTGTATAAATAAGGACTCATGCACGAACTATTTTTAAGAACACTAGAATTGAAAACAAGAAGTAAACAATATGGTTCGAGTTAGAGTTTCGTTGGACTCAAGGTATAAAAGGGGCGTCGGGTTTTGAAAAAAAGGGGTAGAAGCGAGGAAGGTTCGGGCTTTCTTCACACCATCACCTCTCCTCATCGACTAGCGAACTTGGACCAACGTGAGGCTATTATTAACTATTCATTTACCTCTGGTAGCCCTAACAAAATATACGACCAAAACCAAGAGCACTACTAGTCGTGACTAAACTGTACGAAACCTTGGCTTTGAATGGCTTAAATCACTGACCTAAAACCACGCGTAGTTAATATGTACGTACGCATTGCAAAGACTTTGGTCGCGAGCAATGCATAAAATAAACGATGTAGAGTAGATTTGTGTAAACAACGTAATCATGCATGAAAACCAATCAACGAACCAAGGAAATTGCAATTAACTTAAACATGAACATTGAAATTAGTTTGTTATGTGGATCGTGGGCACGTTCTGTCCCGTTATGATTGATTGTGAATTGTTTGATAGCCTATGTGATAACTAGCTTAAATTGTTATGCCATGATATGTTATGTTAATCGCAGCAAAATTATTTTAATCAAAGGTTTAACGTAAGTTATGTATTGCGTTAAATTGTCGTAGCGTTATTAATCTTCTTATGTAATGGTGAATTTTAGTTGAATATTATATATGAACCTATCTATTATTTTGTTTTTATGGTAACGACCACATGTTTTTATTCAACAAAACCATTTAATTGTAACCCAAGTTGAATACATTAAAAAGCCCTAAAACTTAGAAAGAAGCATAGAAATTACAATCAAAATGACAAACTACTCTAAACCAAGAATGTCTATGTCATTATACAGTTCGTGAAGTAGTACAGTCGAATTACATGTGTGTTGTTCTGGATGCATATGCATTTCGACTGCTGCCTCAAGTACTTTTATTTTTCCAAGTAAGTGCTTGCAGTTTGAGCACCCTCCACTTATTGAAGTTCCTGACTGATGGTTTTGTGGTGTTGTACTTTCTGAGGAATAGCTATTAGGTGATGAAGGTTTTGAGGAATAACTTGGAGTCGATGAAGATCCTTGTGAACTGAGTAGTAGACGGACTCGTTCCTCTTTTCATAAAAAAATATACATTCATAATCCTTTTCCTTAGGCTGTTATAGACTAAATAAATCAATTGTAAGAAAATTAATAGAAAGCAAAAAAAACAAAACAAGTGATTTTCCCCTAGGTGTCGATTTTATTATTGCCAAATATATTTTCCTAAATGCTTGGCAGAAATGATGAAACATGTCATAACCAACTACACAAGTGATAGTGAAGAAAATAAAAGGGAGGTAACACAAAATGATTACACTGTCAATCAAATGGTTGAATGGGCGGAACAAGAACACTTCGAAGACGAGGAAAATCGAACAAAGGCTCTTCGGATAAATCATTTCAATTACTAAGCTATTTGCATGAAATGCAGAAACGAAAACACAAAAATGAGGAAACGAAAGCAGTTCAAAATCAGGATATAAAGAAACATATGTACTAATGTTCATGTAACTCATCCACTATTACCAATGTCTTTTCAACATACACATTATGTTTCTATTTTTTTCTATGTATTCAATAATTAAGTGTTACAGTTGATAAAGACTAGTCAATTCAAATGTCTATGATCACTTTTAGATGTACGCTATCTATGACAACATTTGGCATTACATAAATTCATATCTATCTATTGATTGTTACTAGCCAAACTATTACCCCTATATCAACTAGCTTTGCATATACAATACAATCAAATCACACACACACACACACACACACACACACACAAACACACACCCACAAACACGCTTCTTCTTACCACTAACAAATTTTATGGCTGATTCTGCCAATGATGCACGTAAAACAATTGTTTCCAACCTGCAAAGGGAGCTTGAAGCCGAGGCCACACTAGCGAATACAATGTTGGGCAACTTAACTCGTTATTTTGAACAAATGCGTATCCGTGAGATACAAATAACAATGTTGCAGAATATGCCTACAATGAGCCTTAATAGCTACGGAATACACGCTCTACTAATGACACATGAAGCGGATATGCGTACAACAAACAACTTGATCAGAGCAAGACAAGAATTATTGAGAAGCATTGCTGAAAAGCAAAACTTCATTAACAATTACAGGGCAATATAGATGCTCGAATGATGTTGTTTAACAACACCTATCCAACCATGTGTGTTCTTGTTTGTTGTTTTTTTGTTTTAAGTCAGAATAATAAGGTTGCCAATGTACTAGATTAGGTGTTGTTTATTGTATTCAATGGATCATATGAATCAAGATTCTGGTTTTTACGATTATTTTGAAGATCTCATCAAAGAGTACATTATATAGAAGTTTAAAGTGTAAAGTATGCTTACAATGCAAAAAAGGGTAAAATATAGAACAACATATACAACAAGATATAAAAAGGAAAATCATAGATGTTTTTCCAGTAGAAAATTAAATGCCAACATAAGATGCTTTTTAAGATGCTTTAAATGACAATTCAATGCAAATATATTATTGTACTGGAACTGATAAGACAACTCAACGACTTTATTTTTTATCACTAAATATTTCAAGCGATTTATGACAACATCAGATGCTTTTTCAATTGCTTTTACAGACAATGAATGACAATTCAATGCAATTATAATATTGTACTGCAACTGATAAGATAACTCAACAACAGTTTTTTTTCACTAAATAATACACGCGATTTATGACAACATCTGACAAGCCATTAGCTTATATATAAACACATTACTTGGGGATTGTCATACTCAAAATAATTCCTCATTCACTTTTTAATTGTATCTTCTCTTTACAATGGCTAGTAACCCAGAAAACGTTAGGTTAACTGTCCTTGCAAAACTACAAGAAGCATTGGATGAAGAAGATATTCTGGCGGATCAAATTTTAACCATGATGCATCGCTATGCTGATAGGTTTACAAATCGAAGAGTTGAAATTAACAATCTCATGGTTTTGCAAGACCACCCACTTGTGGACTATGGTAAGTACGCCCTTGGTTGCATGACAGGGGCTGACATGAAAAAGTGTGTATACCTAAAAAGCGTTAGGGATGAGCTGCTAAGGAGTATGGAGGAGAAAAGACAGTTGATGGCAAACTACAGAGACATGTAGTTTGATTATTGCTTAACACCAGTTTGCTAACCATCTTTGTAGTTGTTTTTTGTTGTTTTCAAGTTTTTATAAATCGTCAAAATAAGGTTGGCCATGTAATATCTTGTTGTAATGCTAGTAATGACTATCGTTTTTCTTTATTCAAGTATAAGTTTTCGCATTATAGATCACGCAATTCTAGCAGTGATAAGCACATTCGGAGTCGGGACATAATTTTACAAATCTATTCAAGGAAATGAAGACGAACAAATGAATGGTACTATTAACTACCAAAACAGACACACTTTGCAACATCATATATTATGTATATTAAATTATTTTCGTAACAAACTTTGGTTAACTGGGTAGACCTCATCAAAGACATCACTACCGACCCAAAAAAAATTATCATTTGAAATATCGCTTGCGTCAAACGTTCACAAAGATTGCCGATATCGTTATTTTGAACTAAAAAAATACATTCAATAACTACAACTGACACATTTTGCAACGTCATATCTTAATCATATTGAATTATTTTCGTATAAAATTTTGGTTCACTGTGTAGACCTTATCAAAGACAACACTAACGACCCAAAATAAAAAAATTCAAATAACGTATTCATAACGTAAAACGTTATCAAAGATTGCCCCGAGCTTTATTTGGCAAAAATATCTAAACCCTAATATATACAAAACCCTAATTTCTGAAAATGAAAAAAAATAAAAAATTACGGAACTCACTCTCAAAGTTGCGCGAGCAACTTTTTTTTTTATATTATCACTCTCCAAGTTGCGCGAGAAACTTTTTTTTTAATTTTTTTTTTCAAAATTCGACTCAACCATAAAGGGATCGACACGTGTTCATCGAGTTGCTAGCTGCTCCAAATGCGCGAGCAACATGGTCATTTTGGAAATGTCAGATTCGGTTGGTTTCTGCAAGAAAAGAGGTTTTGCAGTTGGTCATTTTCGTAAATTTCGCAAACACATATAGTTCAACATGAAGGCCGTTTGACATATGCTCTCTCTTCAATCACCAATATTAAGTTTGCTGGCCAAAATCTTGATTTTGATATTCCATCCTTGGGATGCGGGACATGTTTTTCTGCAGTCATAAAATTTTGATGTCCATAAAGTCGAATCCAGTTATTTAAGATACGGATGCTCGGTGAATATACAGTTATTGTAGTTACGTACGTAGTAAATAGTTTCTATCAATTGTTAATGTAACTCTTGTGTTTGGAACTTTTCTTGTTGCATGTCGGAGCTACCTAGGCACCACTTTTTTAGCCCAAATAAATATTGTAAAATGTAGGTTTTAGAAAGCGATCTAATTTATTTACAATTTTGTGCCTAACAACCATATATGCTCACATTCAAAAATAAAATCAATCCAAAACAACCAAACAAATCATATAAATAAATCAAATACAAACACCAAATAAAACCATTTCACTAATCAAAAGTAAAATCATTTCATTTAGTTTCATTAAACCATCACGAGAATCAGTAACAGATTTACATCCAAACATAACAAAAAATAAACCCCTAATCCAAATCCCAAATCATCTAACTCTTAACCGCTAGTAAACTTAGTGACAGCCTTAGTTCCCTCACTAACAGCATGCTTAGCCAACTCCCCAGGAAGCACAAGCCTGACAGCAGTCTGAATCTCCCTTGAAGACAAAGTGTTCTTCTTATTGTACCTCACAAGCTTAGAACTCTCAGCAGCAAGTTTCTCAAAGATATCATTAATAAACGAATTCATAATCCCCATAGCCTTGCTTGATATCCCAATATCAGGATGCACTTGTTTCAACACCTTGAAGATGTAGATCTTGTATGTCTCCACTGACTTCTTGTGTCTCTTCTTCTTCTTGTCTGCTGTGTCCTTTGCTGGGAGCTTCTTCTCGGCTTTGGGTTTTGCTGCTGGTGATTTTTCTGCCATTGGTTTCTTTCCTGCTGCTGCCTTTGGTGCCATTGTGAATCAGTGTGTGTTTTTTGAAGATGTTTTATATGTGAAGATTAGAAGGGTTAAGTTGGTGAAAATAAATTGTGGGTGGTTTGTTTATATAGGGTGGTGAGGTGTTATGTGATTGGTGGGATTGGGTTCACGCGGATCATGATCTGTGGCCGTTGGTTTGTTGGGTAAATTGGACGGTAGATGATGGGTGATTTTAAATTTTTAGAAATTTTGCTCGATGGTTTTATGTTTCTTTTTAAGCTTTATGTAGGGCCTGTTTGTTATAGGGTTTTTGATTCAGGGAATCGAGTCATATCTAAATAACTGTCGTTTTGTACACTGCCTTGTAGTGTTTGAATGAAACTAAACCCTTAAACTCATTCTCATCAATTTGGTGTCTTTTGAGATAGAATGAAAATGTAGTTCGACTCATTTTATAATACGTCAGAGATTATATCCTTTGTCCACACATGCACCACACAATTTTAGCTTAATAGAGTATTTATGGTCCGTTTGGTTTATAGATGAGTTTATGATTAAGATTAAAATTATGATTTAAATTTTGATTTTGATTTGAATAAGTGAGAGAAAAAAATATATTAAATTGAAATAAGCAATTAAAATAAAATTTTGATATATTATAAAATTTATATATATGAGTGAGATAGAGAGAGATGTGTTGTGGGGTCATAAAAATTGAGTAAAACCACGATTTATATCAGATTCGTAACAGTGCTTGTCAGAGTACATAAAGCCCATATATTTTCTTTGAAAAAATAACCAACAAGTATTATTATGGTTAAAGTCAAATCTCATCTTTTAAAACCTTAAACAAACAGGCCTTTAATTTTATATTATCATATTTTAAATGTTGACTTTATATCCTCACACAAAATGAACAGTAGCCTTTAAACAATTATTTTTTATATTTTTTTAATCCCACTTGATAACACACAGTGACTTAATAACAAGACACGTACCCACTTTCATACCTAAATCATATCTCTCACATTATAACAAAACACGTATACTAATACGCGTTCTTCTCCAAAACACCCACTATCTTCTCAACAAAACCCACCGCCACCCCACTTTTTAAGCTTCTGCCTACCAAACACACACTCATTATTTTTTTTATAGAATAATTACATCTGATGGGAAAGCGATTAAAGGCGGCGTCATTATGTCAGCGGATGATTCCGATTATTGAGCGATGATTCCGATAATTAGATCTGATGGGAAGCGGAGGCGCAGTGTAGCAATGATTCCGGCTCAACAAAAATAGTAACCACCTTTACACTAGAAAAAAATAAGGTAAAAACACATACTTTACACTAAGAACACACACTTCACTTTGACTATACCTATCGGCATTTACCAGCTTCCGATAAACCACCGGCATCACCCAGGTATGTGAAGCCTCCATTTTTGTTATTTTCACAAGATTATGAGCAACTTGATTCTTCACGAGAAATTATGAGCCAAGTGGTTGCCCTAATTTTTATTAAATGATTCACAACAGAGACGGGTTAAAGTTTATTTTCCATTGTTGATATACCTTAATGTCCATAGAGGAACAAGATTTAACAAAAAAAAAGACTCAGGAAGAATAGGCAGTGGCACCACTGTTTCAGTTTCAACAAGAAGGAATTGTGAATTTGAGATATGCTTTTGTGGATTTTTAATTTCTTTTTGTAACAAATTTTGCATGCCACAGGTGTTAATGTTTTAAAGATTATGTTTATGATCGTTTCCGTAGTTATTTGGTTAATATATATGGGTGTTTGATGTGGGTTTGCCTTTTTGGTAGTGATTAAGATTTTGGACTATGTATATAATGTGTTTGATAAAATGTTTAAGTTAAAAGGGTTAATGTATATGACTATATCACTTTGTGTGAAATGTAAAATGGACACTTTCATCATATATTTTTTTGATACTTATGTTGATGTTTATATTGTACTTTTAACGGGTCAAAGTGGCTAGCGAAGTGTATTAAGTTATTTTACATTAATATAAATATTTGTCCGTCGCTTGTAGAATTTCAGAGTTAAGGAAATCGTATCAACTAATAGAGAAGTCGAAAAGAGTGTACGAGTCCAGTCACCTCAATGATAGAGTAAGTCTTAACTTTTCAAAATGGCAAATTAAATTTCGGGGTAATCAACTACTCGGCCTTTGAATTTACCAATGTGTTCATGGTAAGTTGGTACATCAAAACTCAATAATGAAACAGAGATGTATTCATAAATTTACATCCCGCTGTTACTTGCTAATTAAAAGAACGTCTGTTTCAGGTATGCCATATTTCTGATTGATATGTACAATGTTTGGGACCTCATAGGACGAAACATCCCACTTATTGTTGTCTTGACTGTATAATTAATAGTCAATAGAGGGAATCAGATAGACGTTCTTGCAAGTTTCTTTCCGATTAACCACATTTATTTTACTTGTTATTTACGAGAATATAAAAAAAATCTAAAAAACAAAAGGTTCGATGTATTTTTGACGTCTCTTTTGGGGTTAACTAACAGTTACCTTACCGTTTGTGTGCTTACTTCTGCTCCAACAGGCTATAAGGTTTGTTTTTTCCATGCTAATAAAATGATTTTTTATCACAGCTTTAGATTGGATAAAAGTATGTCATTCTTATAAAATATGAAAGCACAATGCCCACGCAGTATGCTAGCCAACTGGTCCATACTTTTTTAAAATATATTATTAGAAAAGTTTCTAAAGTAAATAATTAAGAAGCTATGTGTTTTACATGTTATTCATTCAGTTATGTATTAGTCATATATTTTTGGATATTAGCCGTATATAAGTCAAGTCAAGATTCACCATTCAACAGTCAAGTCAATATTCAAAGTCAAGTCATCAATCAACATTTATTACTTATTGATTTGTATTAGGCTCAAGCCCATTGTTATTATTCTAGAATAATCTCTTGTGTCCTATATATAGGATAGTTGTTATCAGTTATAATCAAGGAAAACATTCGAATGTCAACCTGGTTCGCTCCATGTGGTTATTTAAGCCTAATTTTCATGCTAACGGTACGTTAAGTCGCTATAAGGCTCGATTAGTTGCCAATGGTAGTAGTCAGCAGCCTGGTGTTGATTTTGACGAGACTTTTAGTCCGGTTGTATAACGGCACACTATTCGCACGGTTTTTTGCCTTGATGTGTCCTCGTCGGTGCCTTTTCACCAATTGATGTTAAGAAATGCATTTAATTAACGTTGATTTATCTGAGACGGTTTACATGCATAGCACCCAGGCTTTGTTGATTTCACGATTTCCTCACATGTTTGTTCTTTTACAGAGTTCTTTGTATGGTCATGAAAAGCTACCTCGATGCTTGTTTCAGCGTTGTGATTCGTCATTGTTTAATCTTATACACAGGGTTATCAGGTTGCTTATTTGCTTATATACGTATAGGTGTATGATCCTCACCAACTTTTCTTGTTCTACCTTCGGCAGATTATAGACTCTCTGCATAAAGAGTTTGATATGACTGATCTCGGGGCACTTAATTATTTTCTTGGCATATCTGCTGTTCGTCACTCTACAGGATTATTTTTGTCTCAAAAGATGTATGTTCCTCAGCTTCTGGCTGCTCATATGGTTAATTGTAACGTCTCGGAAACCAGTTGGGTCACTGACTACAAATTAGTCCACGGAGGTGTTTTGTAAGGATCCTCACCTTTTCAGTTTAGCATAATTCGATGGGCGGGGACTTCAGTATCTTACCTTTACTCGCCCAGATTTGTCCTATGCAGTTCAACAGATTTGTCTCTATATGCATGATCCGAGGGAGTCGCATTTTGCCGCTCTCAAACGAATCATGCGCTATGTTCTGGGCACTCTGGATCTTGGTCTTCACTTATATGCATCAAGCTACTACATCTTAGCTTGGTTACATGGTGCTGTCGGGTTGGTTGTCAGTCTACTCGACTGGTATTAATTAGCGGTTATTGTATGTTATCGGTGGATAACATGTAGTCTTGGTCTGCTAAACGACAACACACCATCTCTCACTCTAGTGCTGAAGCAGAATATCGAGGTGTTGCTAATGTTGTTGCCGAGACTGCTTGGATTCGCAATCTCCTTTGTGAGTTACACTCTCCTCTCTTAACTGCTACTCTGGTTTATTGTGATAACGTTAGTGCAGTTTATATGTCAGAACCCGGTTCAACTTTCATCGCACCAAAACATATAGAGATTGATATCCATTTTGTTCGTGATATTGGTTTAAAGTTGTATGTTGGATCTTCATGATCCATCTTCGTTTTCAGTAGCTGGAGATCTTCTCAAAGGTCTTCCTAGCGACTTTATTTGACGATTTTCACTCCACTTGAGCGTAAGTCCTGCCTCACGCTCAAACTACTGGGGGCGTTTTTAGTCATTATATTTTTGGATATTAGACGTATATATGTCAACTAAAAAAATTCATCATTAATCAGTCTAGTCCATTATTCAAGTCAAGTCATCAATAACATTCTATTATTGTTTGATTTGTATTAGGCCAAAAAGCAACATTGTTATTATTCTAGAATAATCTCTTGTATCCTATATATAGGATAGTTGTTATTAGTTATAGTCAAGTAAAACATTAACCTTCAATATTATGAAGTTGCAATAAATAATATTTTATGCAAAAAAGCAAACATTTCTCTTTAAAATTTTCCCCATTGATAATTGATGTATAAAACACATTGTTCCATAACCCATTCCTGATATTCTTGACAGGGGGCGAGCCGAGATTTTGTAACCAAAAGCTTGCTTGCGCAGTTGAATATCAATACATTATTGCAGTCTTACGAGTGCAAGAACTTCAATATATGATGGCCTGCTTAGCACTAGAAAAAATATAAGCTCTATTATGTATATTATATACTTGCCGAAATTGTTATTTGTACCAACATATACTACACTATGTTATTTTCATAGTACTACCCAACCTACATTGGAATTACTTGATGTTTTAGGTATATGATAAGTCCAATGTAATACATGATGTTTTAGGTTTACTTTAAAGACACAGTCACATTGTACTTTTTCTTATAGTACGCTTACTAACTAACTCGTGTTATAACAATTAGGCCTCCATACACTCATGGCAGCCACCAGTAATTCTAATTTATTGTCAAATAGCTACAGGAAAAAAGATTGTCCGGCAATTGAAGTCTTAAGTGTGGGAGGCATCTCATAAATAAGGATGCTAAAAGGCAATAGTAGTTATGTTTACCGCAAATGGGCTACACGAAACGTGACTGACCATAATCCTACCGCGTTTTGCTGCATATTACTTGACCAAAAGGTTTGTTTCAAAAACTCGATACACAAAATTCCTGAAATACTTTAAAAATTACGATTATATGTGAGACAAATCCCCATTTTTGTTCAAGGAGTGTAAAGAAAAAAGGAATATCGATATCCATAACCTTGAGTTAATATACTTCATTGCTAAATATATATTCCACTAATATTGTATGTCTAATCAAAAGAAAAAGCAATTTTAAACAACCTTAAAGTGTCAAATTTAGTTATGAGAAAGTATGAAATGTTCATCCTTCATGGGGTACTTGACAGACTTTAATGATTCATTTCACTCGGTTTTTTTTAAACATGAAAAGTTATACGAATAAAAGAATATAAAATGTAAAAGTTGCGTGTATCATATATATTATTATTTGGAAAGTCAAAGAATTACAAATATGATTTTTCTGATAAGGAACTTAAACGAGTCGAGCGAACCGTGACATATAAACCTGATAATTACACAATTTAATTTACAACTACGATGTAAATAAATAAACACGATAAGAAAAATATATAAACTTAGTAACTTACAAATGATGTTTACGTTTAGATAAATCACATAGACTCATAAATATAAGTGACGACGCGTAAGGGTATAAATTTCAGTATAGGTACTTATAGTTGAAAAGTCGCCCCTAGAGCCAACGGTTTAATCAACATTTTGAAAACGTAAAATGTTATCTCATAAACGACAGTGCCTTTGATGACCCAGCTGCATAAGTCATTTCATACATTAAGTATTTTAGAATGCACGCTCAGATTTATCGTAATTACTTAGGTGTTTGACTGAATCACTATTTGACGTACATTGATCCATTACCAATTCCAGACGATTAACCGACAAGGTGAGTTTTCATAGCCCCTACTTTACTGTTTTAAATCATCTTTTGGGGTGAGAACATTGCTTATTTTTAACAGTTGAACACAAGTACATTTACTGATTTACTATTGGGTCTAAGTCCCTATTCGACCCAACTTGCTATATTGCCCAAATTATCATGAACCGTTAATTCTTGTAAGCGCGAATGTTATGGATAGATCTATCGGGATTGACATCCCTGTTTGTCTTGGACTGACATTAGTCAAGCAAACACAGTTTCATTTGAGTCAGTTACGGATGTTGTGGGTTGAACATCTGCTTGGGCTTACCTATGATGATACACGTTAACGCTTCGGTGTCATGAGCTTAGACAATAGTAAATACTTTTCATTATGATATATAGGATTGCTATATTTCATGCTATGGTTATAAATCTTGTGGTTCATCACTATTATCAAACAACAAAACCTATGAACTCACCAACGTTATGTTGACACTTTAGCAATGTTTTCTCAGGTGTTCTATCTTACGGAATATAAGGAGTCTGCATTGGTATATTGGCATGTAGAGGTCTATCTCTCGTATCAAGTCCTCTTCACGCCTTGTAGTCACAATCCCAAATCCAGTCTTTCGCTGTAGTGAATTTAGGGGTGTGACAGACAGTTTCAGTAACAAATTAACCTTTGACAGCATATGCTCATAATATATCAAATCTGTACACAAGAGAAAACATGTACAAACAATGGTGGATTATAGTCCACATTAGCTCACTTTGCTTCGGGTAACCGTATGTTTTTTTCAAGGTCATAAACTCATTCTTTTGGAGGAAGTTCGCCAAATTCTCCAATGCCTTTGTTCGTGGCCCTACTTTGCCAACCTACTAATAAATTAGAAGTTATGTGTTACCTAAACCTTTATGAGAGATACTTATGTTTAAATACCTCAAGTTATGTATGTAACTAACATTTCTTTTGGTACTTTGTTGCTATTAATTTCCCATGTAAAGTCACTATTGTGTATGCTTTTTAAGGGAATTTCAAAGTTTGAAAATCGTTCGTATTTTTTCTTTGCAGAAAAATGGAAGCACATATAGCAAATCATAAAGACTGAGATGGAAATCAACTTTCGAGATCAGAATGTCTGATGTGTATATTAACAAAGATGCCTCTTCTCGATGGAAAATGCCACCAGGAAGAGTTACAGTTTGCTGCATATTGTGACCCATTACTAAACAGGTTGATGATGGGTCGTTTATAGATATATTGCAACCATTATGTATTTTTGTTGAGCATGAACGAATAGTGTTGAACTTTCATATTCTGATTTCTATTTCCAATTAATTACCAACAACAAAGGATTATAGTATATAACTAAGGCAACTACATCTACCACATACGATAAACAAAACTCGATGCGGCGAAGCGCGGGACTCCAATACTTGTTATTTTATAATTTACATGAAGTAAAATTAAATAAAATATTAAATATAATACTCATTTATTATTAAAACATAATAATATTTAATTTATTTATTATTTTATCTTTTCAACATTTCTTTCAATCCAATACCATATTCAAGTTTAATTCCAAACTCTTTTACAAACCAAAAGCACCTTTAAATTATACGTTTCAGTATTACAACTATTCCAATTCCAATGTTTTATAAACCCCGTTGACTGGGGAGGTTGAATCGTAAACCGACTCAGAGACTGAGTCGAATGTGATCGGGTTTTTGCTTGTTTGAGAACCGGATAAAACCGTTCGTTTTTCATTAATCCTTTTCAATAAAATCGGCCGAGTTATTACTTCTATTATTAAAAAATCTAATATAACCTTTTTATATAAATATTTCTAAGTTTAATTGACTAGTTGAAGTAGTGATTACTAAAATTATTTAAAATAACTAACTTAAAAATCAACTAATGTAGTCTTATTACAAACTATTATAACTTGTAACTACAAGTTAATTGATTTTGCAAATATTTGCTATAATTTTATAGATATAAGATTTAAAAACTAAAGTTTACAAGTAAAGACTCAATCTCTTTCATTTGAACGTAAAATAAATAATGGTATCATATAAAACTACATATTAAATATATAGTAAAAGTATATACATATGTATAGAACCAGTTTGACCTGACGGTTGAACTGGTTGAACCGGTGACTCAGTTAACCGGCTACTAAACCGGATCAATAAGAAAACCAGGTTTTAAACATTGTAGTGTTTGTGCATAACAATAAAATTTTATAGCGATGAGCAATTATAGTTGTAATATTGTGTTTAATCATTTTTCATTAAATATGAACAAACACAATAATAAAAATAAATTGTAATATAATGTCTTATATGATAAAATTTGTGTATGATTTTTTTAGAAAAATTATTAGGGAAAATTCTATTTCTACACCAAAATCATTTATGGAATGCAATCCTATCTCAAAAAATATTAATTCATAAAATTGTCTCAGGGTAACTTTGCTTCTGAGCAACTAAGGAAAAATATGCCAAGTGTCCTATTTTTTATTATTAAAAGACAAAATGTGTAAGGTATGTGTAAGATAGATGTACCTTAATATTTTTAGGGAAACTACTACTTTTTGGGAAACTTATGTATGGGCAACTGGTTTTTTGGTCTTTTTACCACTACATTTTTTAATAAATAAGTGCAAACTGTACTTATGAGCAACTTATACATCAGGGTTACCACTTTTTATAATATTTTGTTGTACTTTGTTAGATTCACTTTTTATTTTAATAACAATTCAAAAATACACACACTAAAAAAAATACACGTCTAATTCATCCTCCTCCCAACACCATGAACACATCCTGTTTACCATTTGTTAACCCTAACCCATCACACAATCACCCCCTTAATCCTTGTAACCCATCAACACAATCACTCCCTTAATCGATACACATGACGCTCACCCCGTTTATCAATTATTAAATGGCTAAATCTAATGATTTGTATGATTTAAAAATCAGTGTTAGGTCTAGTGTTAAATTGCTTGGAGAAATTAAAGATCTTTTGCAAAGGAATCCTACTCGTGAAAGGTTATTTAGAAGAACTATTTTTGGTCCTTGGTTGTATATTTTGTCGTACGACAATAATAACCATTTAATGCATTATGTGTTGCAGCATCAGGTATCTGTCTCTAAGATTCCTTCTGATTGTCCCACACTTATATTCCATATTGGCGATCATTGGTTACAGTTTAGCCGGAAAGAGTTTTGTTTGATCACTGGTTTTCGATTTGGTATTGTGTCAGAAAAACACAACAAATTTTTTATTTTTATAATGTTTCCACCAATGAATTGTATTTTTTGAATTACAATCAACTTGCTTTAGTCCTGATATGGATAATGGTGAAGTTTCTGTTGCTGGTATGGGAATTCACAAGGCAGATGGGCAGAATGATATCCCAAACGCTAATGATAATGCTGTCAACCAAGGAATAATTGGTTCGGCTAATGATCCCATGGTTCGTATAAAGCTATATCATATTAAAGACTTTTAAATGCTCCTATATTCTTTGTGTTAGTTGTATTATGTTGTCACCAATCAATTATATTTTTTGAATTACAGTTGGATGTTCTAATACAAGTTGCCTGTGATGGTATGGGAATTGACAAGGCAGATGGGAACAATGACTATACGTATTCTCAACGTGAGCCTTCCACATTGGATGTTCTGGTACAAGGATTTAATTCCCAGAAGAATCATCCGAGAATTGATGTCCTACAACATGATACTCATGCTGATTGTTCTGTAGCTAAACTGAATGACCATTCCACAACGGATATTAGTGTTAAGGCCGCTCCTGTATGTATATATATTTATATCTTAAATTACATACTTCATCTACAAAAAAAATTCTAACTATATAAGTAAATTCTGTTAGGTTGATGAATTTTCAGATGACTACATGGATGTGTTGAACGATGAAGAGAGCATCCCTAACTATTCTTTAGATGATATGAAGTTAACCGGCATTGCTCTGGGGTTAACTCAATCCGAAACTCAATTTCTCGAATAGGCGGTAATCCAGATAGGTCATCTGGGAATACCTTAGGAAAATCTCTAACTACAACAATCTCTTCTTGTTTCTTATCACTAGCCTTAACACTCATCAAAAGTCTCGCTTTCTTTTTCGGTCTCTCTCCTAATACTACATAAGCACCTGCCATCCGTAGTTGGTAATCCTCACTACCTTCTCATGACAAACTATTTCATCCTTATAATTAGGCAACCGGTCCATACCTATAATCACATCAAAACTCCCATGTCCAAAAGGTATCAAGTCGATGTCAAAGACATGACCCTCGATTTTCAGTTTGCAACCCTTAATAACCTTATCAATCTCTACTAGTTGCCCGCTAGCTATCTCAATCTCATACTTGAAATCTAAATCGTTGGGCTCTAAGCCTAACACAGGTATGAAAGTAGTGGAAACAAAACTATAATCGGCACTAAAGTCAAATAAGGTAGTGGCAAAGTGATTGTTCAAAGTAAACGTACCCGTTATAATGTTCGGATCCTGGCAAGCTTCCTCTACTCCCAACATGAATGCCCTACCCTAGCCTAGTTCCCTTGGTTTCCACGACCTTGACCCTCGTTATTAGCAGCAACTTGATCTGGACGATTTTCTCCCGGTCCTTGTGCTCTATTCCACCTAGGGCAAGCTGGCCTGACATGGTCGGTACTACCACACTCACAACATGCCCTAACAATTAGGTTTCTAGTATTGATAGGATTCACGTTCCTCGGTACACTTCTACAATCCCTTGCCAAATGACCCGGGTGGTTACAGTTGAAGCATATGCGACACGACCCTCTGGGTGCATGGTAGGAGTTGCATGTGGTACACTTAGGCCAAGTACCCGTATTCTCTCTTCCTACAAGGTTTATAGTAGTAGCAAAAGCATTCCCAGTCCTAGCCCTCTTATTATCATCCCTACCATTCTTATCCTTGCTAGGTTCCCATACATTTCCTCTTTTCTCAACCTTCTTAATTGATCCATTCCTAATAGCCTCATCAGTCAGTGCACCAAAAATCTGCAAAGCCTTCTGTATAGTCTTTGGCTCCGTTGCTGTCACCATCCCACAGATTTATGGAGCAAGGCCATACACATACCTCTCAATCATCCTTCTCTCAGGAGTTACCAAATGTGGAACTAACCTAGCCAACTCATGAAACTTATCAGTATACACAACATGGCCAGCCCCGACCATGGCGTGATTCTACAACTCAGATTCTAACTTTTGCATCTCATGACTAAGACAAAACTCTTGTATCATCATAAACTTAAAGTCATTTCATGACATACTAACAGCAACCTCCCCGCTTAGCGTGCGGATCTGAGAGTTCCACCACGTTAAAGCCTTAACCATAAATGAACCAGCAGTGTATTTCACTTTTTGGTCGATACTACAACCACTCATATCGTGCATAGACTCCATTTTCTCAATCCAAAGAGTGAGAACTACAACACCTCCCTTACCATCATATTCCTTAGGTTTATAAGCTAAGAACTCCTTATATGAACAACCTACCCGATTGCCATTTACTATCACATTCCCAACATTCTCCTGAACGTTCTCATTAACCACATTACCATTCTGATTTCCAACATTTCCTCGGTTACTAACCTGAGCCAACATGGCGGGTAAGAGGTTTTGAAATTGTTGGGCAATGATCGTTGAGAAGTTGAGTGCTTCCCCATTGGCTCCCTCTACATTCCTATTGACTCCATCTACACCCTCATTAACTCCCATACCTTGGTCATTTCCTTGACCATTCAATTCATCAACACGCTTATCATTACCTTCCCTGGGTCTTCTACCCCTTCCACCTCTACCAACCTGTACACACATTCCCCCTCCTAGTGATTCAGCAGTAGGTCGGCCAGCACTTTGGGTCCTCATTCTTGGCGGCATTATCTATACGAGGGAGAACATGGGAAATGTTAGGTAAGTAGGAATACTAATATATATATATATATATATATATATATATATATATATATATATATATATATATATATATATATATAGAATATCTTACTATATATACCGATACACACATAACACCACCCTACGATGTCAACATCGATTTGTGTGAACAACATTACTAAATATCAGTGAGTTGTGATACGCTTATAATTACGTTGGCCATCGTACTTATATTCGCATCCTTTCCCAGTCATATTTAATTTTGAGCTCACACATTTCAATGTCTGACATAACTAAAGCACTAAACCGCGAACACACAAAAGCGGAACACCGCGCACATAGTTCCTATACGTAACTAGACGATGGATCTTAGGTTATAGTCTAGGCCAATCCACCTAGTTCTCTATAACCTTGGCTCTGATTACCAATCTGTCACACCCTGACAAAGGTGAAAACTTAGGAATGCAACATATTGATCAATCATAACACAAGATGCAAAATAGAGAAAACTACATTGCATGAACGCCAAGTTCTATGAAGACCATCAACCTCGAACAACCTTGAGTGATGTCCCAAATCGCATCTAAAATCCACTATCTCTTACAATTAATCAACTGCCCACACAGGGGACCAAAATTCAAACTTAATCCAAAACATCTAAATACTAGAATCAAACAACAAGCAAGCAAGACTTCAAACGAAATTCCACATGAAATACTTCTAAGTCTGCTATCACAATCACCAAACTACTCTTCTTTCACTTCACCTGAAAATGATACTCGAAAACATCAAAGTGGGGGGGGGGGGGGGGGGGGGGGGGGGGGGGGGGGGGGGGGGGGGGGGGGGGAAAAAAAAAAAAAAAACAATAATGTTGGTTAGCTTGTAGGTTTGACCTTAAACCCAAAAGTTGTGCCAATATTTCAACAGTGGACAATAGTGTTATATGACAGTGAATATATGCAAACAATTCAAAACATAACATCCTACGCTAGTCAATCACCATATGTCACTTACGCACCTAAAATGCCTACCAGCTGGAGCACTAATATTAGGGCAGGACCTCACACAAACTTGGGTATGGATATTACCCATCCGCTCTAATAATCAAACAAATACTCCGGGTAGGCGTACCCACCGATCCAATAATCTCCACACACTGGCAGTCATACCATCGATCCAATAATCATGCATAATATTCACATAACAGTCATAAGCACATATCTTGTCCTAAAAACAAAACCACATTTCGCACAGTTCAATTCAAAACATTTCAAAACACATTTGAGTATCATTTTCCCCCAACGGAAAAACAGTAAAAAGTGGAGCTATAAGAACTCACCTTAAGCAAGTCTTTAGCAACCAAATCTCAATCACACAAGCAAATGCAACGACGCCCGCACACGACCTAGTCCAGTTAATGTCCCAATTTAATCATCCAATTCCAAACAATCTTTACGTTTGATGCATAGAGTTTAAACGCGTTGTACAATTACCCAAAACAATTTAGTGGTGTGATGGTTGACGACATATTTCCACTATCATATCAATCTCATTCCCCGATAATACATACTTATACTATTTAGAGAAAATAGATAAGTAATATAAATAAATATTTATAATTAATAATTATAAATATATTTCGACAAGTCCATTCGGTAAACCTTAGTCACTTCAAAATAATCATAATACGGTTAAAAATGAAACGTTTACTCATAATAAACACATTAGAGAAGTTTCGAGAAAAATTATATTTTTTGTCTTTTAGTGAATTTATTAAATAAATAAAATAATTAAATAATATTTTATTATTTAAAATCAAAAATCATGTTTTTAGAAAAATTTCTAAGTATAAACTTTTTACGAAATTTCGACATGACCCGTACGTTTATACAACGTTTTCCAAGGTTTCAAACCTCATTTTCAACAATTTTCACAAATTCGACACTTTTCGACAAAATTTCAAAATCTCAATCTTTAACGTTTACTAAAACGTTTTTCCCAAAATATCGTTTAATATCACTTCATAAATACATTTCCATTTTCAAAAGTCCGACAAAACTCTCATAACGACTGAATATCGCTTATTGGGCCTTAAGGCCCAACAAGGGTCCATTAGGACATTTATAAGTCCAAAATACTATCCAAGTCCAAAATCAAGGTCCATTTACATATATAAGCTCATACTAATATGTAGAAAATAATCCGGACCACAATAAGCCCCTCCATTAAGCCGCGGCTTAAATGGACTTATTGCCGTTAAAAAAGAAAAGGGGTGTAAGAAAAACGAAGGAAGAAAAAAAACAAAAATAAAGAAAAAAAAAAAAAGGGAAAGCAGGAAAAAAAAAAAAAAAAGGAAATAGTAAGAAAGAAAAGAAAAAAAAAGGGCCCCGCCCGCCCCCCCACATCACCCACCCCGTTGCCTTCACCCCCCAACCTCTGCCCTACTCCTCCCCGGCCCCTCCCCCGCCTTACCTCTACCCCACGCACCCCCCACAGACACTACACCAAGCCCCACCGCACCACCCCACCGACTCGCCCATCATGTACCCCCACACCTCCTCCCCCCCATCACACCCACCCACGCCAACCCCCCACCCCACATCCCACTCACTATTCTCGTGATTATGGAACCACTACTGTGGCCACACCGCCCAAAACACCAGCACATGCATCACCGCACCCCAGCCCATAACGCCATACATGCAACTAAACAAAAATACGCTAATATAAGCACACAAACTACACATCACACCATCACGACCACAACACAAACAAACAAAAACCCTCTTTTTCTTTCTTTTCTCCACGCACAACAACACCCTTTTCTTTCGTTTATCGTTCCAAATCAATATTCACAACGATCAACTTGTACCAAGATAAAACAACACATGCATCAAAAAAAACCTAACAGGCGACAAACCAAATTTCCATATGGAAACTTACAAGTAAAAACTTCAAAAATAATAAATATCCACACGAACCGGACTACCACACATTGTTTAAATGCACTACCCAACACTCGGAATCAACTCGAATATCAAAGTTCCTTGCTTAAAGTTGAAATTTTAATGTCTGGAATGTATGTGATGGCGTACGAACACAAGCCCAAACCAAGTGTCATTGTGATAGTTTTTTTGAAATGAAAAATGATGAGGGATCTGAAATAATGGGCGTGAAAGGCAACTATACTGAAACCACTTCTCGACCCCTTAGCAAAATTAAGCCATCTTGCTCCACCCCCCCCACCCCTCTCCCTTACTTCTGATCGACTAGCATCTATGGTGTGCGTATCTTCTTTTTGTGTCGAAATCACTTAAATACTCGTAAAACTCAATTGTAAAATTTTCCCCAAAGTTAATTAGCATTTTTATTCACTTTAAAAATACTTTTCCATTAACCTAGAGTATTCACACGACATATTTTCACTTTACACCCTTCAAAACTCATTTGGACATTAACGGACGTGTCAGACTCGTTTTTCAGCATTTCTCAAAATTCACGGGTCAAACCACCCGGAATACAAATAACAAAATAATACCTTCCAAAAGGGATTATTAATCACAATAAACCTTAATTCGACATAATTCTCACAAAAATCATCACCGTCAACACGGTACAAAATCTAAATAAACTGACCAAAGTCAAATAGTCAAAAGACTATTAATGAAATATTCAGAATACAAAAAGGGCAAATGTTACAATGAAGAATTAGAATATGGGGTGTTACTCCCAAATAATGTAAATTACTCTAATCTAGTGCGTTATGTGAAGACAAAGTTCAAGGTTGCCAATGCAAACCAAATATATCTATCCTACAACATTGGTCCTATATCCGTCAACATAATAAACGATGATGATGTACCTTTTTTTGTGAATGAAGTGACTGGAGAAGAGGTAAAAAAAAATTCATCAAAGTAGGTCAACTAACCAAACAGGTAACTCCGTCTTCAAATAAAAAACCTTTAGATATAGATCTGAATGTTTCCTTGTTTCCCAACCCAAATTTTATTCATCAATGGAAAGAAAAAACCCACTTATATTTGTTCCATTCCCACCCCATGCACCTACACTTGTTACTGAAAAAAAGCATAGTGTTAAAATCGCCAAAAAGTATACATTTGATGATAAGGAAGCGTGCATCTATGAGATAGATCTTAAATGTTTAAAGGAATGGTATCAATGTAATGTTTGTAACTCATGTCCTGAACGGTATGCTGTTGAATGTGTATAATCAGATTGTTATTGGTACATATTCACTTGTAAGATTAAGAATTGTACTAAATGGCGAATAACAAACATTAATAACAAGCATACATGTTCTAAAACCCAATTCAATCCATATCATCGTAATGTTACATCTAAATTGTTGAGTAAATTAATACTACCAAAAGTTAGGGATGTTACAAGGGTATATAGACCAAAGGACATTGCCCATGATGTCAATATGGAATGAAATATATACGTTTCATATAAGAAAGCTTGGAAGGGGAAACATATCGCATTGGCATCAAGTCAAAGATGTCCTATTGAATCATTTGCTTAGTTGTCTTTTTATTGTTATAACTTAAAGAAGGAAAATGAAGGCACTGTTACAAACATTGAAACGGATGATAAATGACGTTTTAAGACGTGTTTCATAGGCTTTAGTGTTGCGGTAAGCATATTCTAAAATTTTTGATTAAGATTCACATGTTTTACCTTATATTTATGAATATTTTTCAAGTGTGTTACATTCTAAGGTTCCAAACAATCTTATTGAAAAACAGTTCTTACATTAAGCCTGCAAATTAGCATATGTTTTTAATCATAAACATAATGCAACAGCTAGTATTTGTTCATAAGAAATTGACAAACCATCCAAAATACAATGAAAATACTAATAAGTTATTACAAACCATCCAAAATAGACCTATATTTAAGTTTCTGGCTTAACCATAACATCTAACTTGTTTTTTTTGGAGCTTTTATCCCAAGAACAACATTGCTAACTTTGACCAAATTGTATGGTTTCTTTACCACAACATCTTCTTCCTTAATGGGTCCTAATGATCGCAAAGCATAATGAGCTTGACATTTTGAGTTGGTATCCCTACAACTAGAACCAGCTTCTTTATTTGGGTAGGCGACATCAAGTGTTTTTTCCTCTATTTCATGAGTCTGCTTAGGGAATTGCCAATCAAGATCATGACCAACCATGAAGTTTATTAAATTTTAACTTGAATCCCCAGACTCATTACATGAATCAGTGTTTGAGAAATTAGAGCCATCAAGGGATGTGTCAGGATCTCGCATGCTAAAATGTGTAAGGATATTGACTGCAGGTTAATAACATGCTAAAACTATAGGATTAAAGTTTCAAAAAGCGTACTTAACTAACTAACTAACCTTTTTTCTTTTCTTTTTTTTTCTCCAAATTTTGATAAAATATCTTCTAAAATGTTTATCCTGTCTTCAAGTTCATCCAACTCCTTCATTGCTGGGTCCTTATTCTTTTTAGGGCCTTTCTTTTTATCTACAATTATAGGGAAAAAACAATTATAGGGAAAAAAGATACATACGATATATTATAGGTGAACAAATGGGATTCCCTCCCTTCTAATAAAGTGTATTATAGGTGAACAATACATGGCAGATTAAATCACATAAACAAAAATAAACCACTTACCTCTAACCATTTTCATTTTTTATAGATAAAAATTAAAATAAACCACTTACCTCTAACCATTTTGTATTAATTTATGGTTCTTATTGATAATAGGGCGTTTTGTCTAGGGTGGAAATTAGTTTATGTTTTTTTTTGTGTTTTTGTATTTTGATCATTTATACCTGAAACAAAAGTTTTTTTAATTTTGCAATTTAGTCCCTCAATTTAGAGGGTATAAAAAGTGAAAATTGATACCCAAAACTATAGGTTGCTTAGTTGCCCTATTGTATGATAAAGTTGCCCAGTTTTAAGCAAGTAGTTTTATATCAACATATGTGTATAAACTGGATAAATACCAACTTGCAACAGGTATATACTGTCTTTGGATTTACCTAATTAAGTATTATATCATAAATGACTTTTTAACGTTTATCTTGTAATAGATTAAGAGTTTCCTTATCATATAGGCCGTGATCATAATCGCTGCCGCACATTTGAAAAGGGACTTACATAGAACAAAATCTTGTTACTGTTTGCATGATGGAAACAATTAGATATACCGTATTGCCACTTAGTGTGTCTCAAGGTAGACTGGTGAGTCATGGACTTGGTTTTCTTGAGAAACTGTAAGAAAGCATAGGTAAAGTACCAAAATTAGCATTAATTCAGACAGACATTACATTTACACTGACATGTAACACTGTTTTCCAATTCGTTCAGGTTATTTGCCGTCGTCGATTTGATTATAATTGTGTATAAAAGTGATAAGTTTAAGGATTTATACTGGAAGACATGCAAAGCGTATACGCCTGAGGATTTTGATAACTTATATCTGATATTCATTCTTTAAGACCTGATGCACACCAAAACTAAGTTGTGCTGGAATGGAGGAAATGGTTCCTAAGTAAAGTGCCCTGCAAATAGATACAACTATATGACATCAAACAGCGTTGAATCAATCAATGCGTTAACCAAAGATGTGAGGAAAATTCCAATAACCTCCCTGATGGATTGGTTTAGAGATCTTCAAAAATGGTATTATGAACGTCGACAAAAATATGAAGGTAGTAATTAATCACTTTTTTAACTATTCAGTGTAAAATATTATGAAACATTTTTCCACTAACCATGTTGTACTAATTTAAATGCTAGATTCACCGGATGACGAACTTACACC
This sequence comes from Tanacetum coccineum, assembly GCA_026074375.1. Lineage (NCBI taxonomy): Eukaryota > Viridiplantae > Streptophyta > Magnoliopsida > Asterales > Asteraceae > Tanacetum > Tanacetum coccineum. The sequence continues at coordinate 54,331 of BQNB010005795.1, read as the reverse complement.
ATGGGCAACTGCCAACATAAAGTACCGATGTTTAAAGAGATCAAATTATAGTGTAAAAGGGATTCTTCAATACAAATCTATGAGGTCCAAGACAACCATAGAATACATGTTGTTTATTTGGATAAAGCTGAGTATACGCGTCGCAGATGGTAGTTATCATGGTTACCATGTGGTCACGTTTGCGTAGTGGACAAAGTTGAGGGTTTAACTTCTGTTAACTATTTGGCAAAACCTTGGTTTTTAAATAAAACAATTAAGGGTACATACGAAGGATTGTTTTTTCCTGTCAAAGATGTTTCAACTTGGCAAATTCCATATGAAATCCAACAAGTATTGCCACCTGATATGGGTAAGAAACAGTCTAGTAGACCAAAATACAAAGATTGCATCCCTTTAAAAAGGTAGGGGCCGATAATTAATAAGTGTGGAAGGTGTGTTGTCAAGGGACACAACCGAACTGCTTGTAGTGTACCCTTACCTAAAATACAAATATTAAATTATAAAACAAAGTTTATATTGTTTTTAGTAGCAACTAATGTATACTTACGTTGTAATGTACAGAACATGGTTAGAAAGAAACTGAATTCTACACAGCGGGAAGAATCTAGTCAAGGAAACGACTACAGGAGCGAGTCACAATTGGAGGCAAATAATGATGTCTATCAGCAGTGTGAGATGTATGAGCCACAACACGTTACAAATTATACGGAAGATATGTATCACCCGCACCAGGAATACACTGATCAGTACTTTATGTATCAACATAATCCTTAGCCATCAAATCTGCCCATGATCGGTTTGTCGCAGTGGCTAACTCCAAACAACTTCTTAAACTAGGTGGGCCATTACTTAGTATTTTTGTACTTTCAACTACTGTGTTAAACTTTGAATTCGGATAACTAAACCTATTTTCCCTAACTTTGAAGGGTAATACTAGTATAAAAATGCACAGCAGAGTAGAGGGTCATTATAAAAGATGTGCTTAGTAATACAAAGTATAAAGATACTCAAAAGTTCATACAACACTAACTTGATGGTAATTGTTGTGCACCACATACATATAGTGACAACATGTTGTGCTTAATATATAGATTGTGCACAACTACCATATGCTTACAAAACACTTACCTTGTTATTTATTCCAAATCTTTGACCTCGGTGGTAGTGGATCTAGCTGGCAGTGATACTTGTTTTGTGACCTGTAGATCATCATCAACCGCATCCATATTCAACCCAATCAATCTTCCCAAACCTCGACCATGGCCTCCTATTGCAACTATTTTCCCGCAACCTTTCCTTAACCTCCTAGTCTTTCTAGTAAGATTAACATTATTCCTACACTTCTTCTTTAATACCAACAACAATGTTTAGACCAAAGTCTTAGTGACTACATCATCCAATACAACATTGCTTGAGAATCTTTCTTTATCCATATTTGGAAGTGAATGACCATCACAGTAAACAACATTTTCATGTAGCAAATCATAATGTTTACTAGAACCTCCAACATCATCTACAGCCAATCCTTCATATTTCCAATTATCGTCCAATACTAACTCATCAGCTACACTGTCACAATGCAAAAAATCCCCAAACAGATTCTTACAAGGGAATTCAATACCTTTTCTTCTTGGTTTCAGAGGGGGAGTTCGTAGGTAAGGTGAACCAGCTTCTTGTTGTTCCCATTCAACAAGTTCATGTGGAGACATAGAACAAGCATCTAGCTTCCTTTTTTCATGACTTTTTAGCTTAGACTTCACTTCTTCATCAGACGCATCTAAAGTCAAAATTTTAAAATAATATTCTGCTAAGTTCTTTGGAAGATGGGGAATATACAAGTTAATTAAGCCATACTTTTTAGCTATATCATATAGTTTGTTCATATCACCATCACCTTCAAGAATTGTTAAACCTTTTTCTAGGCTACATCTAGGAGAACAGACAAAGATGGCCCAAATCTCACATTCTAGTTTGTAGGACAACATATCTAGCATCTTAGAGAATATCATCATGTTTGACTTAGATAACTTTAGAGTTAACTTCTTCCCATATTCATACCTTAAAGGGTATTCGTTGAAAACATCATCATAGCTAACTTCAAACACACAATAATTTTCAGGTAATTCATTTGTCTTGTAAGTAAAAAAGTTTCACATATTAAGTTTTTAACAATGATTTATAAAATGTAAACATAAATACTTAACACATAATCAAAAACATAATTCCATACCTAGCAAAATAACCATAAATATGGTTAGAAAAAGACTTGGTTGATCCTGACCAATCATCCATACATGTTTTTGTACTTGTGGACTCTTGAACAAAACTCACCAACTTGTACTTATTTGCTTTAGTGATAATTAGAAGTTGTGTGCTTGGTTATAGTGGTATTTCAACATATATGTACAATGGGCTTTATAAACTTGTCTAATTGTAGTTATTTGCAAATGTTATTTTATGTGGGCTTTGCCTAGTTAATTAAGAGAATATCAGTACGAAAAAATTGTTGGAACCTTTTACACTTGTTGAATTTCAAACGACATGACACTCATGAATATCAACAAACATATATACGCCAAAGTACATTATGTATGATGCATGGAATGGAATATATATGTTTCATAAAAACGACCTTTCAAGGGGAAACATTTAGCAGTTACTTAAGTTTCCCTAACAACGTATTTACCGCTTCATTTGGTTATCTTAGAATTACATATTAGCAAGATAGTCAAAATCCATAAACATAAAGTAACTACTTAGTTTGGTTTCCTTGGAATTACATATTAGCAAGATAGTCAAAATCTTGAACTGATGAACTAGCCAGACTAATTTAGCAACATGGATGTGTAAACCGACTATGCCATTAGAAAAACCCAACCTGCATTTTCATTTAAAAAACAATTTAAAGTTAGTTAAGGCAACATAGATATTTAACTGGAATTGATAAAGATGAGCAAGTTAATTGACACACCTTCGCAGTTGATTTCTAAAACTTTGTTGCTGATCTGACAGGTTGAACAAGACCAACATCCTCAACCTTAACCATTTTAGCTTTTCCATTAACAATGGCTCTCTTATAATTGGTAACACTAACCTGACTTTCCTTGGTTGGTGAAGGACCAGGGAATTCATACATTATTTCCTTCCCCTTGCAACTTGTCTGAACTGACTTTCTACCTACATGCTCATCATCAACCATTTTTTGTTCCCCCTTTGCTTTTTTCCTTAAACCCTCCTCAGTTGTCTTACCTTTCTTCCTTTTAATCCTAGTGCTAAATGGACTTGAACAAGAGCAACGCAAGGCAGCGTCCTCATCTACCCAAACCATGTTTCTTAAGTAATACCTTCCTAACAACCTATTGCTTATGAGTAATATACAAGTGAATTTTACCACTCCTTTCAGCATCAGCAAAGAATGAATGGACATCATTATCAGTGTGGATTAACTTCAAACCTTGTTCAAGTGATTTGTTTGGTAAACAATAGAACAAAGCCCATTTGTATTCACTTATATTAGAACAAATCCAATCTAGGCATCTAGGGAATATATCCCTATCACAAGTGAATGCAGAAACACTGAAACTGGCCCATTAACATACCTTAGAGGATCAAACTCAAAATACCTGTTTTTGTGTATTTTAAAGACAACCTCGTCTATGTTAGGCATATCATCTGGCATATTAAAATCAAACATAATATTTAGAAAACCTTAAACATAAATTCAAAAAATACAATTTAAATTTCAACTAAACCATAGATTTTATTAAATAACAACAAAACCCTAATTGCAATTGAATAATAAAAGAAGGATTGTATCAATTTATTAAACAGAAAACCCTAACTTTAATATTTAATAATCTATTATATAACAATAAAACCCTAATTTCAAAGTTAAAAAAATATTAAATATATACTCTCAAAAAGAACAAATAGGGCAATTAAAGAGGGGGCAAGATCAACATACCTTCTTCAATGTCCTGACATAAAAGGCTTATTTTGTCATTTCCGTAACAAAGACAAGGAGGAATGTCTTTGTTATCAAATTCGAAAACTGGTTGTTGATGACAAAGAGATGGGCCAAAAGAAAGTGCGGTGGGGTTTGAGATAAGTGTAAAGTATGTGGGGTTTGGTTTGTGGTCCAACTATACTTTAACATAATTGCATGTTTGGTCCCTGTGGTTGTCCTGAAAATGCAACAGTAACCAAAACCTGCAAGATATTAGGCCAAAATGCATTTCCTAAACTAAAGAGCATATCAGTTACTATAACCTTCAAATGCAAATGTATATCCTAAATACCATCTGATTTAATGTAACCTGCAAATGCAACTGAAGTTAATCTAAAGACATATAAGTTCATCTAACCTGCAAATGCAATCCTATCCCAAAATGCAAATCCTCATCTAAAGACCAATCCTAAATACCATATCAGTTAAACTCACCTACAAATACAAACTGCAAATGCATTTCAAAATCTAAACCATCATAAAGATCAGCTAAGTTTAGGTTGGCTAGTTGCCCTGATATAAGTCTCATTGCCCTTTATCTTGAAACGCAGAAACTACCCTGTGAAGTACGAAGAATCATATTCACATCAACACAGTCCAGATTACCCTTTATCTTGAAACGCAGAAACTACCCTGTGAAGCCATGCTATGCAATGAACATTAAACCATAACCATTTAACTACTTTTTACTAAATCTAACATATTACAACACTAAAACAAAAATACACATCTCATTAATACCTGAGTTATCATAATGCAACGACCAAACCTATAGACGAAATATAAGCATACATAGAGAAAGAGAGTACGTACCAAACATACACTCAAAATATATACTCTATTCAATGGAATGGCAAAAAAAGGACTTACAGTTGCCATTCCAATTTAGCATACATCTAAGAACTGCAAATCCTCTAAATAAAACACAAATGAAAATTTTAACTTGGGCATAGTTGGCTACATTTGGTAAAATACTCCAACTACTCCTTATTCACACACACCACAATTTAACAACACTATTATAGGGTGTTTGCTAACTCAGTTTGAAACATAATAAGAACAACTTTCTCAAAAATAATTTCAACATTATATAACAGCCATTAATTAAACAAATATAAACAATCATCATAATACAATAAACGAAACATAAACATATTTCATTAAAATAAAGTTCTTGATCCATTCAACATCCATACTTAAGATAAACTACAACAACAAACTAGATTAAACATCCAAAAGATTAAACAAGGTAGATAGCAAAAGAGTTAAAACATGATGACAAACACAAAAGACAGACCCATCCCCAACCCTAAACAGGGTTGATTTCTGCCTCCATAATTTCAAGATGTGCTTCTTTAGTGGTGAGTTTCTCCTCCGCCTTGGCAATCACATCATTAATTGCCATAAGCGTGTTGTACTCAACCCTCTTATCATCCCTCAAGCAAAACAAGGCATCATAAAACTCCTCTGGATCATTCATAGCTACCATTTCCTAAATCATAGCATTTAACTGAGCTAGTCTATTTCTTGATGAATGCGCTTGCTCACGCATGACATTAATAAAACGCCTGGTTTCAGCTATCTATCTGTTGCTCAATGAAGAATTTCATGTATTTTGGCACCTGGGTCTCCCTACTGAATTCCATAAGCTCATCAATTGCATGCCTTGCAAGTTGGTTTGATGGTCCTAGAGCAGCCATTGATAAATAATTTGTGTAGATATGTAGAAGGGTGGTTGAAGAGTAATTGAAAATAATAGATGGGGATATATATAGAAGTTTATGTGGTGGTAAGGCACTGACAAAACCATCATTGCAAAAAAACTTAGGCGGCGCCATAGAGAGAGACGGTCAAATGTATCTCAAGGCAGTAATGACTTGCAGTTTATCAATTGTCCCTTGCACAACTAACCCTTACAATTTTATTTTAATAACACACAACTTACCCCCTTAATACTTTGCTTTGCACATGAAACAAGCCTAAACTAGATAACTGGTTAATGATAAGGTCAATGTTGTGGGCTTCTTAACATGTTACCATCAGGCCCAGTTTTGCTAAGGTCAATGTTGTGGGCTTCTTGATAATGTGTTTCATTTTAGTGGGCTTTGTGAAACCATTTACAAAGAAACAAACAAGTATTATGAAAAAATGAAACGACATGTCCCTTTGGAAAAAGAGTACACGTCAGTTTATTAAATAGCCATAACGGTTGATTTTATGTAGTATTTATAGGGTTTTATTTACATTCACAAACTTCATCTTCATCTCATATACAAAAACGACCCGCTCTGCAAAAATGAATCAATCCCCTCTTGGAGAACTACGTGAAGCATCCAACTCTACCAACCTGTTCATGATGTGGATTGTGATGATGGACAGAGAGGTGGATAAGGACTATGGCATTTCCAGGAGACTTTTGGAGGTTGTGAGAGAAGTCCATGCAAGTCTCAGTACGAGGCAGGAGATAATCAATGAAGCGAAGCATCACAAGGACCCTAGAATGGTGAAAAGTGTCGCCTTCTTCAGGGAGCAACAAGACAAGGATTTGAACCTGATGAATGATCTTATGCTGAAGATCTCTGAGACTTAGTCAAGGACATTTGATAAACATGAGTTTATTGGCTATGCAAAAAAATTCTAGGTTGTTGGTATTCTTATGAATTTGTAAGATCTTCCATGCAAGGTTACATATCCTTGTTTGGTTTTTAATTTATCTTTATGTATTAAACTTTTCATTCAGTTTGTTTATGCTTCTGTGTTTCTGTGTTTTTTGATTTGATTAACACAAAAGTAATATGAAAACAGTAAAAAAATATATTCAAACAATTAAGTTCAGAAGTTCAAAAGATTAATTTATCTAAATATTTGAATTACCATTTATTTAAAATGTATCAATTTTATGAGAAAAATAAAAACGAACCATCTTCTCATGATATGCCAGGGCAACGTCAAAAGGATCTTCAACATCCAAAGATAAACCATGCGCCAACCGATATAGAAAGATACAAACCCAAACACCACAGTCACCAAATATACCACCCTGTTTAGGAACACTGTCAGCAAGCTTAAACCTTATGCAGTAATCAGTGGGATCTATTTCTTTCTTATCAAATACTTTAGCACCTAATAGAATAACGAGAAGGCGTTCTTGTAATTTAATCCACACTAATGTAAGTCGAAAAGACAGACATAAATACATTGATAGTTTTTGCATTAAAATTTAGTTCACGTTGTTGTTTTTAATGTAATGGTATATTATAGTTAACTTAGAACAAAACCTTACTAGACAACGGGTTCAACTGCAAAGTAGTAATTTTATTTTTTGGTTCCTTTTAGTGAAAATAATAATGAAGACAACAAAATAGATTGAAAACTGCAAATTCTTTCATTGCTAATAACATAACCATTACAAGTTCACCATAAGGACACCCTGGACAACATAAACTAAATAAGCCAAAAGAAGAGTTTGCCAACATAAGACTGCAACCTTAACAACTACTATAACACAAAAGAAGAGTTTGACAGATGACGATAATGAGCACAAAACATAACATGACTAGACAATTACTGACGGCGCAACTTAGCAATGAAAGAGATTTTCTTCAAGACCTTGAGTTGAGTTTCACTTATTGATTTCATCAACTCCCTACATTTCTCCAACTCATAATCCTGAAGGTCTTTTAGCAAATTGTAAGAGTCAGCAAGAACAGTTGACACATGCAAAAAGGGTTGCATCTCAATCATTTGTTCTCGCCTCTCTTGACAACGAACATTGAACTCTTGACAAGTTACATAAGTTTCCCTAACAACCCTAAAATCCCTTTCATTGTCAATCTCAAACAACTTAATCATCATGTCTTTCACGAGTACGGAGTTAGCAGAATTTGCTAGGCGAGTAAGGTGAGACATTTTAGTGTGTTTTAAGTGTGTGTACACAGCTAGATTATGAATGGAATGTGTTATGAAAAAGGGTGGGTAATGCAGGAATATATAGAGAAATAATGAAAATTAATTGATAGGTATATGGGTCAATAGTGGTAAGTATCAAAAGTACCAAAATTGCAAAAATAATTAATTGTGATTAGAAGGAATGAAATGAGTTTGGCAGACATGGTAAAGAGGTCAAACCTTTCCTAGCCATTAATACTATTTTAATATTAATTCAAGAACCAATGCTAATGTAGGAATTGTATTTACTTGAACCAAAATTAGTTGGAAACAAATAGAATGGAACTGAACTTAGTTGAAAACCAAGGTTGTGGATACTTTAGTTTCCTTATAGTTATTGGTGAATTTGTATGTGATTTTTTCAAGATTAAGAAAAAGCTAGGAAGTATAATAAACCATAGAGAACTAAACAATATAATAAAATTATAATATAAACTGTACCTGTAAACATTCCCGAACCCGGACATACCAATCACGCCACTCATAGTCATACGTGTCTCCGCTATCATAGAAAGTGACCAATCCGGACAATATATCTAAGTGGGCAAGACACCAATGCTGAGCCATCTCATTAATGGGAAAGAAATACCTACAACGTTTACATTGATTATCAGGATTGCAGATATTATAAGTCCTTAAAAAAATTTGTTTCGGTCAAAACCCTTTGCTGAATGGGTTAGACCCTTGCTTTCAATAAACTAAAGTCTTTTCATAGGGATACACATAATCAAAATCAAAAGGATTAAGTATCAAAATAAACACTCTCAGTAAATTCCGGAGTAGTAAACTATTACCCGATCAA